>QGOB01002000.1:0-10686 GCA_003313055.1 Termitomyces sp. MG145
ACCCTACCTCCTGCACTTGTGCTCCTCCACCCGGAGCACTTTTGACCTCGTGCGTGTCACTACTCATACCCCGGAGCATCCAGACTTCACCCCAGGCCACTTGTAGCTGTACCAGAGCTTCCGTGAAGCCCTGGACCTGCACTTAGCCTCCCAAGCTCACCTAGTAAGGACTTGCCAGTGTAGCTGAGCTTCCGTCGTCAGCGGGACCTGACAGTGGCAAAAGCAACAAGGCGGTCTAGTGCTATAATTGGGCCGAACCTTCTGTTGCTTGTGCTGACCATGGGGAAATGTAGGGATGGTGCAACAAAGTCTTGTATTGGGGTCTGTTATTGTGATTGTGGTTTCCGTTTTGCTAGGGGTGTCGATGGTACTCTTGGTTAAGATGTTGAAGGGGCAACTGAGCAGGATATTGTAAGCAGGGGAGCATAAGACGTGGATCTGAAGGTATAATGTGATACTGCCAACTGTGCAAGGGATGTTATGAGCTAGACCAAGAGATTTGTCCATAGTACCATTAGCGCTTTGCATGTTCAGGATGATGCTAGGGTCATAGGAGATGCCAAGATAGTTAGCGACTTCAGCAGAAATAGAGATGATCTGGGAGCCGCTATCTGCTATACATTTGATTTCCTTGCAGTTATTGACCAAGAGCATGATGGACCAGATTGACTGGAATTCCTGAGCAACTGTCAATGTAACTGGCTCCTTGCCAGGTGGTAGCAACTTGATGTATGCTTCCACCAGGTCTATTGAGGTGACTTGGACTCTAGCGGCGTCGATAAGTGGAGGGTTGGTAGCGGGCATGTTGTTAAGGGAGAATGAAGGCAGAGCATCTCCAACAATATTGGTAGACTCTTGGAAGGCGGTGACATTAGGAGGCGCGGTTTGTTTAGGCATAACAGCATTTCTGAACTAGTTCTGGAGGTCGTTAGAGAGGGAGCAGAGTTTGCCAACAGAGACAGTAAGCTTGGTCTGGAGTACCCGGTCAAATACCTGTTTGGACTGTTTCGATATCATAAATGGGGGCCATACTCCAGTAAGCAGCATCAGGGCATTTGTCCGGAGCACCAAAGTTTTGATTAGTCAGAGGTTGATAGCAAGATGAGATACTGGAGTAAGGGTGAACTGGGGGATCGACTGTGGGAACATGGTTAACGACTGGTAGCTCAGGGGCTTTAATGGTACTGGTAGCAGAAGCAGCGGCAGGACGTTTGTTGGCAACAGGAGGACTAGCAGGGACCAATCGTTTGTTAGTGACAGGAGGGACTGGTGGAAGAGCTGGTGGGGATGGTTCATTTGTTAACAGTGGGAGAACTGGTAGCGGTGGAGTTGTTAGCGGCTTTAGGGGGAACCGGTCAATATCCCTTAGCGCGAGGGATCTCTATACCATCAAAGACTTCCACTGGGCAGCGTAGAGTGTAAAGTTCCTGTTCTAAGGCAGCAACATGTTCTTCCCTGGATAACATTCCTGGGCTAGCCATCTCTGGTTGCAAGACCTCGTGAATAAACATCTGTGACATGCCTTGGAGCTGTTCTGCATCAGGGTTAGCATTAGCACTGAGTCGGCTAGTAAGAATCTGGTTGGGATTAAGCCCTGTGCCATTCATTGATGCGTTCCATATAGAGCCATTTGCCAATGTAGTTGGGGATCATAGCACCTGACGGTAAGACAACCTTGCCTTTGTGATTCTGACAGATTTTGCCTTGACTGATGAAGCTTTCCAGCTTAATGCAATTGCCTTGTACCATTGTGTGACCAGTTTTGCCACAGAAGTGGCAGCTGTTGCTAGGAGGTCGAGAGGCATGGGACTGAGGGCTGTTACCAGTGGTCAATGCAGCCATCTTTTCCTCCATGCATGCAAGAGCATTAATGATAGTGGCAGCGGCGATGTTGAGAGGTTCCTTTTTAATGATTGTTGTTGGTATGGGGGTGGCAGTGTTAACGGTGGGGGTCTTAGCTTTAGTGGTCGTCAGCTTTTTTGAAGTCATGGCAGTGTTGGTACCCTTCAGAACCCATTTGGCAGCTTCAAAGACTTGGTCTACCTCATAGGGGTCCTCTGGTGATGATCAGGAAGGGTGATTTCTAAACAATGGACAAGTTTGGACCATAACAAAGTCTGTATGTCTTGCTGGAATAAAGAGCATTCCTCATTTTGGTAGATCTTTTCTTTAGCCAGAAGCCAATGTGCCAGGTGCTGGAAGTCCCTATAGTAATCCGAGAAGTGTCTGAGAGTAGAGATACTGGCCAAGAAAGTCTGGTTAACAAGCTGCTCGAGATCCCTGAAGAGTGTAACGGGCAGATTCCTCAGCGCCAGGATATAAACAAAAGACCGCTGATATGACTCTATGTCTAAAGTCATAAGTCCTGGTTAAAACAAACCATACTATGTGCTGAAAACTGTAGGCATAACAGGCAGACAACTCCTCAGAAACCGGAAAACATGGGGACACTTAAATAATTCACATTGCTGAAGGGCTAATAAAATAATAGAGTATTCGGGAAAGCTCTGAGTTCAAGAGAGTATTTGGTATGTCAGAACAAGGAGAACTATCAGATACTCTAGAGGACAGAAGGAAAAGGGATGGCTCAGGAAAAGTCAGGACATCGGACTACATGGAAATATGAATGTTAGGAAGAAGGGTATCAGATGAATATGTTCCTAGTATGTTTCAAACAGCTGGAACAAGTACATTCATGTCCTTCCAAGAAACATGAATGTTTTCCTGGAAGTGGGAGAACTCTGGAATATGGTGACTCTAGGACTTGTCAGGCAAGCCCCAGAAGCATCAGAAGTCATGGAATATGGAGGGATAGGTGGAAGGGACAGAATATTAGGTCTTGAGGCAGCAGGAGGGACCGATGTTATTGTTCCCTCCTCAGAACATGAATGTTTCATGGAAAACAGTGAAACTCCGGAGATTCTTCATAATTCTATCATGTTCTATGCTGGAAGGGGTCACAAAGGGATCAATAGGTGTCGGCTGAAGGGATCTGGACGGAACTATGGGTAGAATCTCACACAATTACTGTAGAAAAGCAATCCTATTACCATAAAGTCATAGATTTCACAAGTCACATGTAGATGGTCTGTGCACCCTGTAGACTAGTATAAATAGGGTAGATCTAGACTAGAATCGACAGGTAATTGGTGGATAAAGGCTCGGTGGTTCCCAGGGAGTGAATTGCTTAGGCCGGAGTTCATTGAGATCCTCTGCTTTCTGACTTATAGTCGAAAGTATATCTTTTGTCTTTACGACGTTAAACTTTTCTCTGAACAATTTGACGTGATTGGATTGACTCAGCCCCAGAGCATCAGTATATTGCGCAAGCAAGTACTACACCACTATCTTCCACTTGGCATAAGTATGGTCACTAAACTCTGGCAAGCCAAGACAGGTCTCCACAGTGTCATATGATACATATCAAGCAGTGTATTCCTTTTTCTGGTTATTGTTGTTAACGGTGCAGTCTGCTAAGAGATATTCAAGCTCACAGAAATACTGGGCAAGCTCTTGTGAGCAACTCTTGTCCCATTTAGGTGTGGTAGAGTTGTTGCGGGGTGGCATATGGCAGGAAAGATAGGCATCACCCATGGCGGTAGGGTTAACAGGTGTCGGTAAAGGTGTAGTGGATTGAACTGGGAAATAGGGGTCTGGGCATAATGGTGGTAGCAGTGCGTCAAGGAAGCTGTTGATGTGATGGCCTGGGAAATTCTCTAAGAGTTTGGTAATGTCAAGAAGTTCCCTAGCGGTAGAGAGTTCCTCTTTGAGGTTACGAGGTGGAGGTGTTAATGGTGTTAACAGCGATGGAGGGGGAATGTTAAAAGGAATAACTGGTAGCAAGGATTTGAGATGTAAGCGGTTTTTAGCCTGGAAGCAAGTTTCCAGTGGAATTTTGCTATAGAACCCCTCATGGTGGGCTCCAAAATGATGCGCTGACTTGCTGCCTAGCTGCCATGCAGGAAACAACCAACAAGACCAGCTAGATAGGGATAGCTAGCAAGTAGTAGCGTTATGTGTGTGTGTGAGGGGAGTCAAACAAAGTCCCGAAAACCTAGTAAGGAGTTAGGGGGTCGGAGTCAGTAAGGTGTGAGAGGCTGGTAAGAGATAATGGTGCATCCGCTAGTGTCTGTACTGAATTGTCATGGGATGAGAAATCTGTAAAAGACCCAGAAGGTTGTTAAGGAATATAGGAGGAGTTAACAGAAATATACGAGTTGCTAGCCATAAGCGCTAGCGTTAACAAAGGCAAAGCAAGGGCACCTGTGTGCCTAATGAAGGCGAAGCAAGGGCACCCATATGGTGCTTAACAAAGGCAAAGCGAGGGTGCCTGTATGGCATGTAACGTAGGTGACAAGTGCTAAGTTCAACAATACTGTCAAACTGAGCACAGAAACAAAGGAGACTGGACTGGGTGAACCCAAATCAGTCGTTAACAAAGTGAGAGCGAGAACAAGATCTTAAGTGTAGTCTGGAGCAGGGACTAGACTCTGGTATGATTTGATGATGTTTAGCTACTGACAGGGCAGTATTTATAGGTATGTAAGGCAATAAAAGGGGAAACCAGTAAGAGATAGTAAGTGTAGTGGTTGCATGTGATAATGCATGTTGGGGGCCACTATTGAATAGGAAAATTATAAGTAATGTAGTAAAAATTGTAAGTAGATCAAGAAAGAAAAATAGTAAATGAAAATTATTTTACAATTGATTGTCGGCCGCCAGTTGGGGGCCATAGAGAGAGGGCTGGATTGTCCAAGGTTGGCCTGGTCGTTAAGGGAAAGGCCAGTAATGGTCAGTGTCATTAGCGGTCGGTTGGTAGTGGTCACATGCTGAGGTCACATGCTTGGTTTGACTTGTCGGTGTTGGGTAGCCAGCACTGACTGGGTCATATCACCATTGATGTACTTAATGGTGCTTATCTCCTCCTCAGCATGGATGAGGCCCAGATTGGTCTTTGCATCATGGAGGTCAGTCAGGGAGTGCCACGCATCCACAGCAGAGCCATCCATTTTGACCTCGGTGCCAACTGCATTGACAACATTCAGCATAACCATGCTGCATGCAAAAGCATCATGCTGGTCCCACTCCTCCAATGTAGGGGTGGTGGTGCTCCACCAGGAGGTGGCAGTGAGTGAGGCAGTGAGTTTTGGATTGGGCCTGACAATGTTGCCAGTGAGCTAGCCCAGCAGGCCATGTCCACGTGCAGCCTCAGTGATCAGGGTCTTGAAGGCTACCCAATTGGAGCTGTCAAATTCTTTCCCTGGTGATAAGGAACAAGGGGGGGTTCTGGGACATTCTGGGTTCTTTTGGGTTGGGGGTCGGTCAGAAAGAAAAATTTTCATAGTCATTTCACTGAGTGGCATGGGGCCAATAACCTGTTGAATAAAGTAACTCAGTCAGTATACAAAAGACTCTATTGTGCCTATATACCTGTTGAATAAAGTAACTGGTAGTCTAATCAGTACATAGTTTGGTATCCTTGAGTTGGAATATCCACATACCTCAGTCAGTATACAAACGACTGAGGTACACAGGATCTCCGAGTCCAAATCCCTATCTGCCGACTGTACAGTTCCCGATCACTTTCCCTCCACAACATATTGCTCACATGCCTCAATCTACCATGAGGGAGCATGTACTGCAGTCTTCTTCCAACACCACTTTTTCTGTGGCATTGAACATTTTCTTGTTTGCAGCACAAAATGGCTTTGGGTCAATGGAGGTGAGCTTGGCAAAGTCCTCAAAGTAAGGGGAAATATGATGAGGTACACTCAGAGTCAAATAACTCAGTGCAAGTGGGGTTTGATGGATCATGGCCTTTGACTCAAGTGCAACAGGAATTGCCCTCCCATTGCTTGGCATGCCATTCAAGGACAGCAAGCCCAGACCAGATGTAATGCAGCTCCAATCCTTGTTGACTTTGGCATCAGTCACATCCTCCTTGTCAATTTCAGAGAACCAGTCATCATCTATCACAGCAGCTTTGGCAAAACCCCAACCAGACTCATTGGTGTTTGAGACATCAGAATTGAGCTTGCTCTGGAGATCAAGCAAGGAACCAAGGTCAGATTCCTCCTCTACAGCAAATGCAAACTTGTCATCACTAGACAAAGCTTTGACAGCATTTGCAGAGCTGTTTGATTTTGGCTTTGCACCTCCTGAGTCTTTCTTCTTATTTTTGCACTCATTCTGCTTGTGGCCAATCCTCCCACACTTCCAGCAGGTAGGTCCCTTCCTCAATTCTTCCTCATTCATTTCAGGCTTTGTGGCTGCCTTGGCAGCAGCATGACACTCATGCTGTACAAGTTGATGATCATACTCCTCAGATATCACAATGATTAGCATGTTGGGATCAATGTTGGAAGAGCCTGGTTTTGATGCAGCATCCAGGTTAACATCTGGTGCAAGAAGTTTTGTTGCCATGAGAAGAGAGTTGGCATAGGTAGCAAGAGATGGGAAAGGGAGCCAATTATAGTGGAACAGTAATCCTTGTCATCTATGTCAACATCTACTAACACAAGTTCTTCCTTCTTCACTCATAGACTGTCAAGAAGAATGCAAACATTGCTCTTGTTGGGGCACCTCATTTCAAGGAACTCAGCCCAAAGCTGGGTTTAGGCAAATGCACCCTTCTGGGTGTACTCTTCAATGAGTGTAGCCCAGGCCTCCACAACAGTCTTGTAACAACAAATTTTCATGATGGCTGAGTTGGGAATCTTTTGAAGAAGGAGGTTATATGCTGACAACTCCACCTTGTCCCAGTCCACTACAGTACTAACTTTGTCCTCAGGAGACAGGGATGGACAAAGCTCTGATCCATCAAAGTGGGGCCACTTCCCTTTTGACTTGACAGCCACAGAGAAGCTGTCAGGTTCCACTGACAACAGTGGCTCAGCTACACTGGTGAGTCCTTACTAGGCAAGCTTGGGAGGCCAAGTACAGGTCCAGGGCTTCTCAGAAGCTCCAGTGCAACTACAAGTGGCCCAGGATGAAGTCCAGATGCTCTGGGGTATGAGTAGTGATGCATGCAAAGTCAAGAGTGCTCCGGGTTGAGGAGCACAAGTTCAGGGGATTGGGGCTTTTAGTGGAGGGGTGAATGGGGAATAGGGAGATAGTATTGATTAGGGAATGGAAATAGGTTTGGAAGTTGATAGGGATAGGTATGGAACAGATAGGAGATAGATTTATCAGGAAACCAGGAAACAATAAGAGATATGGAACCAGGAGATAGAGATAGAGAGGAAAAGATACAAGACAGGAAATAGAGAGATAGAGGAGAGATATGGAACAGAAATACAAGTCACAGAACAGAAGTATGAGGCGCTGATATGACTCTATGTCTAAAGTCATAAGTCCTGGTTAAAACAAACCATACTATGTGCTAAAAACTGTAGGCATAGCAGGCAGACAACTCCTCAGAAACCAGAAAACATGAGAACACTTAAATAATTCACATTGCTGAAGGGCTAATAAAATAATAGAGTATTCTGACAAGCAGGGGGACGAAAAATGGAATTATTATTGCTGGAATGGTGGACATAGCAGATCTCTGCCAGATATCTCTAATCAAGAGATAATCAAAGAATCTGACATCTTACTCCATGGAATAAAAAGATAAGAAGGTCTGGAATATGAAATCATCGAAATAGGAAAGAGGGGAACCATAGGAATAAGGGGGAATAGTCCGGAACAAGGAGAAAGAATTTTAGGAATGATTCTGACTAGGGGAAGGGCTGCGGTGGCTCAGCTGGCACCATCGTAGTCCTTAGGGGGATCACATGATTTCCCAAGTGAAAGGTTGGGGGTTCGACTCCTGGCTAAGTGCACCTGTGTGGTTAACACCTTAGACACCACGTGGGTTATTCAATGCCGCTGGAAAGCCACCGCCCTCATGTGTTTGCTAGGGAGGCTTTGTTGTGCAGGCTGAATGGGTTACCAACAAGCATGCGACTTGATGAAGCAATGTGACCAATACAATTGTGTCCAGTCAGAAAAAGGGAGGATTCCCCGGCGCGGAGGATTTGGGAGAGGGAAAACTGTACCTTGCTGACCAAGCATGCCATGGCATGGGTAGGTGTGAAGATAGGGAGGTCAAATAAGCGCAGCTGGCTGAGTCTGCCTGCATCGGTTGCCAAAGTACCGAGTGACCCATTGGTCAGTCCAGCTAGTAGGCCTGGGCCCTTAGGTCTCATATGGACTGCGGGGTTCCCCTGAACGCTGATCCGAACCATCACCGCCTGAAATGGGGGTTGCAGGGTGCTTTACCAAAGTTAGCATCTGGGCATAGGGGCATGGCAAGCATTGCTGAAAGTAGACGGGTCTAATAATTGGGACAGCACGTTAACGGCAAATAGGACTGGGATTAAATATACGTGAAGTAGTATGAACTCTGACAAAGTGTTCGAGTAGGCTCAAATTGTAGTAAAAATGGCTATGAGGCATAACCGGCATGCTTGAAAAGGCATCGGGCCAGAGTACCCACCAGAGTGTCCGTAATTAGTGTACCCTTACATACTGTGGGAGTTAGGACACTATGCCCACGTGTAAAATAACTCTCTAACAAAATAAAATGTATCATCATCATCATCATCATCATCATCATCATCATCATCATCATCATCATCATCATCATCATCATCATCATCATCATCATCATCATCATCATCATCATCATCATCATCATCATCATCATCATCATCATCATCATCATCTGACTAGGGGACAGATCCATAAGGAAAGATGATCAAAAGAGGAAATGTGGTTGCCACCAGAACAAATGGGATGGATCAATAATGATTGAAGGAAGATCAGGAAACATAGGGAACAAAGTAGGAAGACTTAGGAAGAGCTGGGGAAAGCTCTGAGTTCAAGAGAGTATTTGGTATGTCTGTCAGGTCCCGCTGACGACGGGGGCTCAGCTACACTGGCAAGTCCTTACTAGGCAAGCTCGGGAGGCTAAGTACGGGTCCGGGGCTTCGCAGAAGCTCCGGGTACAGCTACAAGTGGTCCGGGGGAAGTGTGGATGCTCCGGGGTACGAGTAGTGCCGCGCGCAAAGTAGAAAGTGCTCTGGACAAGGGAGCATGGGAGCAGGGGGTTGGGTGGGGGTGTAACAAAGGGGGAAGTGGGTAGCAAAGGGGAGTGGTATGGATCGGGGTAGGGGTAGGTTCGGAACGGGGGGAGTAGGTATGGAATGGGCAGGGTAGGTTGGTTAGGAGACCAGGGTGAAGAGAGGAAGAGATACGGATGATAGGTAAAGAAACGGAGAAGGGAAATGGAAAGGAGAAATGAGTCATGGAACGGAACAAGGCATGGAGACGAGAGACGAGAGATGAGAGACAAGACGGAGAGAGAGAGAGAGGCAAGAGAATAGATTGAGATTGAGATAGAGACAGAGACAGAGATGGAGAAATACGGAGAACTACGGTTAATATCAAGACTACTTCACTCGTATGCTACCCTATGGTTTATGTACTACCCTTCCGCTAAGTCCTGGGTAGGATTCTAGCCGGGACCAAAGACATCTGATTCCTCCGGCTAAGTCCCTTGGGCTGGCTCCCAGCCCCGGGGTCATGGTAGTGGTCAGGGCACGCTGGCACGGGTCACGGCAGGCTTGCGTCGGGTGGGTCGGTGGTCATGATGCGTGGTGGTGGCACCCCTTGGCGCCACAGAAGCAGGTGGCATTGTGACGTGCCGACGGTTCGCGGGAGGAATGTTGCGGAATGTTATGTGATGGCCGGGATGCCGAGGGTCCAGGTATGTCCAGTGACAGGGAAGCCTTGGGGTGACATGTTGGCCGAGGTGCCGGAGTTTGGTGATGGTCGGGGGTCTGCTTGGAGATGACCGCGGGTGTTGCCGGTGCAGCGTTGGGAGGTTGTTGGCGGTCCCGGAGGTGCGCAAGGGGTGCGGGGGAGGTGTGTGTTGGGGCCGGGGCAGCGTATGGGGGTCCAGAGATGGTGCGGTCATGACATTACCCCCCCTTCAGCGTCGAGACCCTTTGAGACGGGGGCCACGGTGGTGGTGCCGTGGGAATTCAAACCCAAAGCTAGTGCTGGCACAGAAATTCGTGGAATTGAAGTTGAAGATGTACGGCAGCCATCCAGAAAGTGCTCTGGGGGGGATAAAAGGGGGTTCACCACAGTTGGTTCTTCATACTGTCATGTCCTCGCCCAGTTCACCCTCTGCTTCCCCTACTCCCCCCTCCTCCAACGATAATCACGTGGCGTCCTGGGAGGCATACAAGGTGCGCTGGGCTGCCTTTGATCGGCGCCGCAATGCGCGTGAGCTGTCGGTGATGCTCTGCCAACGTGAGTAGGGCGCTCCCCTGGTATCCGGTACTAACCCAGGTTTTCAGAGGTGTTGATGCAAACTCTGGGGGCAGGCCCGTCCTGGCAGGTCCCTCATCTTGAGGGGGTAGTGCCGCGGCCGGTCTCCCAGGTTGTTTCAGGCGTCCTTCCTGGCCCACAGGTACCGCAGGAGGCGGCTATGCCCGATCAGGTAGCGGGGGCATTGGCCCGGGTTCAGGGCACCCCGACGTTGGCATGGTGTCAGGTGCATAGTCCGGTGAGTGGTCCTTTTGGCCCGGGGGTCCCCATTCTGAGCCCAGAGTTGTTTTTAGTGTGCTCTCTGTGCTTGTCGAGGGGAACCTTGCGTGTTCCTGCCTCCCAAGGCGGGGTCGCGGCGGGACT
>QGOB01002002.1:0-17535 GCA_003313055.1 Termitomyces sp. MG145
CGGACCTGTACTTGGCCTCCTGAGCTTGCCTAGTAAGGACTCGCCAGTGTAGCTGAGCCCCCGTCATCAGCGGGACCTGACATAAAGGCCCAAAAGACTGGAAACTTGTTAATGGCGCACCCACTAAGCATCCCGACAATCCCAACATTCGCTTAGTACTTTGGGAGTTCTTTGAACTCCTGAACCATGTCCTTCAGCGGATGAAGTACTGTGGTGGTACCTTCTCTGGTCATAAGCTAATCCTTTGTGCGCCAACCTTCAAGATCCTTGGCCACGTTTGCACCCCTAGTGGCCGAGTCCCTGACAAAAACCGTTTAGCACTATTGGACCGCTAGGGCCCTTGCCAATTGTTAACTGAAGTCCGTGCCTTCCTCAGTACTGTTGGAGTCCTCTGAATGTTCGTTAAGAACTTTGCCCATCGCATCCATCACCTAACAAAGCTCACCCATACTGGAGTTCCCTTCAAATTCAAACCCGACCAGCTTAATGCCCAGAAGGACCTTGTTAAGGCCTTGCACAACACTAAACCCCTTGTTCCTATCGACTACAAATCCGACAATCCCATTATCTTAGCGGTCGACATTTCCTACATAGCGGTCGGTTTCTACCTTTGCCAGTGCACTACTGACAATCACAAGCAACGTTGCTATAAAAGTTTCGGCTCCATTGCCCTTAACAAACATGAAGCCCGCTTCAGCCAGCCCAAGCTCAAACTTTACAGTTTGTACCGAGCCTTGCAGGTGCTACGCATGTACCTCTTAGGCGTTAGGAACCTTATTATCAAAGTCAATGCTCGCTACATTAAAGGTATGCTGCAGAACCCTGATATTCAGCCCTCTGCTAGCATGAACCACTGGATCATGGCCATCCTTATGTTCCACTTTGAGCTCGTACATGTTAAAGAAACCTTCCACGGACCTGACAGACTTTTGCAACAACCGTTACAGCCTACCGACCCTCCCCTAGATGATACTGACAATGACATCTTCAAAGATTGGGTCAATCATATGCACGGATTTATGCACCACGTTCAGTTACCAACCACTCTCGCCCGCTCAGCTTCTACCACCCCTCATTTACCCCCATTTGTCCATTACCTTCCAACTCTATCAACATTTGTTAACAACACCGTTCCCATTACCGAAGTCTCAATTCCACCTGTTACCGACCCCCTTTCCTATGACAACATCTCTCACTCCCCCAAGGCCCTTGCCGGCAACAAAAGAGTTCAACTTGTTAAGCAGTGGCTTAACAACTTCAAGCGACTGACAGGCCTTAACAACAAGGCCCTTGCTACCTTCCTTCACTACGCTCGCGGCTTCTTCCTTGCTAACGGCAAACTTTGGCGACGCAATTGTAACGGTGAACACAAGCTCTTCATACCAACCGACTTATGACTTCGTATCCTGCATGCTATGCATGACGACCTTGGACATTGCGGTCTGTTCGCTACAAGAGCTGCCCTGCTAGAGCGCTTTTGGTGGCCACAGGTAGTGGCTGATATCGTTTGGTACATCTGCTCATGCTACATTTGCCAAGTCCACCAAACGACCAAAGTCCTCATACCGCCTACCGTCGCTACCTCCGCCGCTCTCTTCAGCAAAATCTATATTGACACCATGTTCATGCGGCCTTTGAACAAGTTCAAATATATCATCCAAGGACAATGTTCGTTAATCCACGATCCCAAATTCTGCATGCTTGTTCGCAAAAATACCGATGCTATCGCTAAGTGGCTCTTCAAGGACATCATCTGCCGCTGGGGTGCCCTTACCAAAATTGTTACCAATAACGGTCCTCCCATCATCAAAGCCGTTGTCTACCTCGCCAAGAAATATCACATCAACTACATTCGCATATCCGGCTACAACAAATGCACTGATACGACCTGGTCAGCGCTGGCTGCCCAACACCGACAAGTCAAACCAAGCACGTGACCTAAGCACATGACCGCTAACAACCAACCGCTAACGACACCGACCGTTACCAACAATTCCCTTAATGACCAAGCTGACCTTAGACAATCCAGCCCTCCCTACGGCCCCTGACCGGCAGCCATCGATTGATCATAACCGCATTACTGATGACCCAACGATCGTAAACTTATATTCATTTACATTTTTCTCTTACAATTTTCACTCTCAATCTACTTATAATTTTCTCATATTACTTACAATTTTCCTATTCAATAGCGGCTCCCGACATGCATTATCACATGTGACTGCTATGCTTACTATCTCTTACTGGTTTCCCCTTTTATCATCTTGCCTCCCTATAAATACTGCCCTGTCAGTAGCTAAACATCATCAAATCGTACCAGAGTCTAGTCCTCATTTCAGACTACACTTAAGATCTCGTTCATGCTCTCGCTTCCTGAACAGCTGATTTAGGTTTACCCAGTCCAGTCTCCTTCAGTCTCCACGCTAAGCTTAACAGTATCGTTAAACTTAGCACTCGTGGTCTTTGTCAAGCGCCATACGGGTGCCCTCGCTTTGCCTTTGTTAAGCACCATATGGGTGCCCTCGCTTCGCCTTCATTAACGCTAGCACTTACGGCTAGTGACTTGTATATTTCTGTCAGCTCTTCCTAAATTCCTTAACGACCTTCTGGGTCTTTGCAGATCTCTCCACCCGCTGCGATTTGGTAGCGACACTAGCGGTCTCACTGTTATCTCTTACCGCTCTCTCCCTCTTCCTTACTGACTCTGACCTCACAACTCCTTACCGAGTTTCTGGGACTTTGCTTGACTCCTCTCACACACACGTAACGCTACTACTTGCTAGCTATCCCTATCTAGCTGGTCTTGTTGGTTGTTTCCTGCACGGCAGCTAGGCGGCAAGTCAGCACATCATTTTGGAGCCCACCGCAAGGGGTTGTATAGCAAAATTCCACCGGAAACTCGCCTCCAGGCCAAAAACTGCTTATGTCTCGTTACCGAAGCTTTGCTCCCCGTTATCCTTTTTGACATTCCCCCACCTTCGCTGTTAACACCCTTAATGACTCCACCTCGTAACCTTGAAGAGGAACTCGCTACCGCTAGGGAACTTCTCGACGTTACTGAACTCCTAGAGAACTTCCCAGGCCATCACATCAACAACTTCCTCGATGCACCGCTACCACCGTTATCCCCAGACCCCTATTCCCCAGTTCAAACCACTACACCTTTCCTGACACCCGTTAACCCTAACGTCATGGGTGATGCCCGTCTTTCCCATCATATGCCACCCCACAACGACTCTACCGCACCCAAGTGGGATGAGAGTTGCCCTTGAGAGCTTGCCCAGTACTTCCACGAGCTTGAATATCTCTTAGCAGACTGCGCCGTTAACGACGACAACCAGAAAAAGGAATACACTGCTTGGTACGTATCGTATGATACTGCAGAGACCTGGCTTGGATTGCCAGAGTTTAGCGACCATACCTACACCGAGTGGAAGATAGCAGTCTTTTGTTTATATCCTGGCACTGAGGAATCTGCCCATTACACTCTTCAGAATCTCGAGCAACTTGTTAACCAGACCTTCTCTGCCGGTATCACTACTCTCAGACACTTCTCGGATTACTACAGGGACTTCCAGTGCCTGGCGCATTGGCTCCTGGCTAAAGAAAAGATCTACCAAAATGAGGAACACTGTTTATTCCAGCAAGGCATACCAACTTTGTTATGGTCCAAACTCGTCCGCTGTCTTGAAATCACCCTTCCCAACCATCACCTGGAGGACCCCTATGAGGTAGAACAAGTCTTTGAAGCTGCCAAATGGGTTCTAAAGGGTACCAACACTGCCACAACTTCAAAGAAACCAACAACCGCTAATGCTAAGATGCCCACCGTTAACACCGCCGCCCCTGTACCAACCACTATCGTTAAAAAGGAACCTCTTGACATCGCCGCCGCCACTATTGTTAATGCTCTTGACCTCTTAGCAACAGTTGCCACTTCTGTGGCGAAACCAGTCACACAATGGTACAAGGCAATTGTGTTAAGCTTGAAAGCTTCATCAGTCAAGGCAAAATCCGTCGGAACCACGAAGGCAAGGTTGTCCTACCATCTGGCACTATGATCCCTAACTACGTTGGCAAACGGCTCTACATGGAACGCATTGACGAATGGCATAGGCTCAATCCAAACCAGATTCTTACCGGCTGACTCAGCGCTAATGCTCATCCTGATGCAAAACAACTCCAAGGCATGTCACAGACCTTTATTCACGAGGTCTTGCAACCGGAAACTGCTAGCCCCGGAACATTATCCAGGGAAAAATGTGTCGCTGCTTTAGAATGGGAACTTTACGCTCTACGCCAACCTGCAGAAGTCTTCGACGGTATCGAAATCCCTTGTGCTAAGGGATATCAACCAGTACCTCCTAAAACCGCTAACGACTCTGCCACTACCAGTTCTCCCACCGTTCCCACCAGCTCTTCTGCCAGCCCTCCTGCTGCCAACAAACGCTCAGTTCCTGCTAGTTCCCCTATCGCTAACAAACATCCTGCGTCTGTCTCCGCTACTGGTACCGCTAAAGTCCCTGAGCCGCCAGTCATTAACCACGTTCCCACAGTCAATCCCAGTTCACCCTTGTTCCAGTATCTTGTCTCGCTATCAGCCTCTGACTAATCAAAACTTTGGTGCTCCTGACAAACGCCCTGATGCTGCTTACTGGAGTACGGCCCCCATCTACAATATTGAACAGTCCAAGCAGGTATTTGACTGGGTTCTTCAGACCAAGCTTACCATCTCTGTCAGTGAACTCTGCTCCCTCTCTAACGACCTCCAGAATCAGTTCAGAAACACCGTTACACCTAAACAAACCGCGCCTCCTAACGTCACTGCCTTCCAAGAGTCTACCAATATCCTCGACGATGCTCTGCCTTCATTTTCCCTTAATGACACTCCCGTTACTGACCCTCCTCTTACCGACGCCGCTAGAGCCCAAGTCACTTCGATAGACCTGGTGGAAGCATATATCAAGTCACTACCGCCTGGTGAGGAGCCAGTTACGTTAATGGTTGCTCAGGAATCTCAGGCAATACGGTCCATCATGCTTTTGGTCAATAACCGCGAGGAAATCAAGTGTATAGCGGATAGCGGCTCACAGATCATCTCTATGTCTGCAGAAGTCGCTAACTATCTCGGCATCTCCTATGACCCCAGCATCATTCTGAACATGTAGAGCGCTAACGGTACTATGGACAAATCTCTCGGTCTAGCTCGTAACGTTCCTTGCGCTGTTGGCGGTATCACCCTGTACCTTCAGATCCATGTTCTACGTTCCCCCACTTACAATATCCTGCTCGGTTGCCCCTTCAATGTCTTAACCAAGAGTACTGTCGATACTCTTAGCAAAACCAAGACTACGATAATGATAACAGACCCTAATACCGGACTACGTTGCACTATCCCTACGTTTCCCCGCGGTCAGTACAAGCAGCAGAAGGTTCAGCCCAAGTATAGTGCCAGACCGCCCCGTTGCTTTCGGCACCATCCCCACGGATAACGACTCTGAGGAAGACTTAGCAGTCATTCTCGACTACAACCACCAAAAGCACTCCGTTATAGTGCAATCGCATACCCTGCTCGATCACAAAATACTAGAAAACCCAAACACAGTTTCCGACAATCTCTCTCTTGCTTATTTGTATGCGACCGCTAGTGACCTTACTGAGACCGTTATCTCGCTGCGCTCTTATTTCATTTCCACTAGTCTCTCCAATCCCTCTATTCTTGGCCAAGCATCTGGAATGCTCGATACCATCTCAGCCTCCGTTTACATTAACATCCCCTTCCCAGCCGTTTACGCCACCGCCAAGCCAAAATGCAAAGGAGTCCAAGTCAAGAAGAAATACAAGCCAGTCGCATTGAAGACCAAGCCCGTTGCTAGCCATGTTAGCAAAGACTTCCGAATCGAACAACACATCCTTGGTGACCCCTTAGCAAACATACCCAAGCTGAATCCTAATCCCCTTCCTTTCTTACCGACTCCTTATTTTACCAAAGAACGCAAAGCGACTTTCATTAAGGAACACAATACCAGCTTTCTTACCCAAGATGAGCTTAACGTACTCGTGGACCTTGTCACAAAGCAACAAAACGCATTTGCTTGGGAGGACCCCAAAAGAGGCAGCCTATGACCCGACTTCTTCCCTCCCGTTCACATACCGACCATCCCTCATGTCCCTTGGGTCCAGCACAACTGACCGATACCGCCAGGCCTCAAAAAAGAGATCTGCGAGATCATATGTAGCAAGATCCAAGCAGGCGTTTACGAACCCTCAAACTCTGCTTACCGGTCCCGCTGATTTTGTGTCTTGAAGAAAAACGGTAAACTTTGCCTTGTCCACAGCCTTGAACCATTAAACCAAGTCACGATCCGCCATTCTGGAGTTCCTCCTTTCCCCGACCACATTGCTGAATCCTTCACTGGCCACATTTGCAGTGCCACTCTCAACCTCTACGTTGGCTACGACGAACACATTATTGATCCCGCTTCCCATGACTTAACAACTTTTCAAACACCATTTGGCGCCCTTCGTTTAGTAACGCTACTGATGGGATGGACTAATGCTGTGCCCATCTTCCACAACGACGGCCCCCACATCCTCCAGCCCGAGATCCCCCATAATGCTCTCAGCTTCATTGATGACGTTGGCATTAAAGGCCTGAAGGACTGGAAACTTGTTAACAGCACACCCGCTAAGCATCCCGACAACCTCAACATTTGTTTAGCGCTTTAGGAGTTTTTTGAACTCCTGAACCGTGTCCTTCAGCAGATGAAGTACTGTGGTGGTACTTTCTCCAGTTATAAGCTCGTCCTTTGCACGCCTACCTTCAAGATCCTTGGCCACATTTGCACTCCTAATGGCCGAGTCCCCGACGAAAACCATTTAGCACTATTGGACCGCTGGGGCCCTTGCCAGGCATTAACTGAAGTCTGCGCCTTCCTAGGTACCGTCGAAGTCCTCCGGATGTTTGTTAAGAGCTTTGTCCATCGCGCTCATCACCTAACGAAGCTCACCCATACTGGAGTCCCCTTCGAATTTGGACCCAACCAGCTTAACGCCCAGAAAGACCTCGTCAAGGCTCTGCACAACACTAAACCCCTCGTTCCTATCGACTACAAACCTGACAATCCCGGTATCTTAGTGGTCGATACTTCCTACATAGCGGTTGGTTTCTACCTTTGCCAGTGTACTACCAACAATTGCAAACAACGCCGCTATAACCGTTTTGGCTCCATCACTTCTTAACGAACACAAAGCTTGCTTCAGTCAGCCCAAGCTTGAGCTTTACAGTTTGTACTGAGCCTTGCAGGCGCTACACATGTACCTCCTAGGCATTAGGAACCTCATCATTGAAGTCAACGCTCGCTACATCAAAGGTATGCTGCAGAACCCAGACATTCAGCCCTCTGCTAGCATGAACTGCTGGATCATGGCCATCCTTATGTTCCACTTCGAGCTTGTACACGTTAAAGGAACCTTCCATGGGCCTGACAAACTTTTGCAATGACCGTTACATCCTACTGACCCTCCTCCAGACGATACCAACAATGGCATCTTCGAAGATTGGATCGATCGTATGCACGGATTCATGCACCATGTTCAGCTACCGACCGCCCTTGCCTGCTCTGCCTCTACCATCCCTCGTTTACCCCCATTTGCCCATTACCTACCGACTCTAGCAACATTTGTTAACAACACTGTTCCTCTTACCGAAGTCTCGACTCCACCCGTTACCAACCCCCTTTCCTACGACAATGTCCCTCGCTTCTCCAAGGCCCTTGCTGGTGACAAAAGAGTCCAACTTGTTAAGCAGTGGCTTACCGACTTCAAGCGACTGCTAGGCTTTAATGACAAGGCCCTTGCTACCTTCCTTTGCTACGCTAGCAGTTTCTTCCTCACTAACAGCAAACTTTGGCAATGCAATCGTAACGGCAAGCACAAGCTCTTCATACCAACCAACTCGCGACTTCGCATCCTACATGCTATGCACGATGACCTTGGACATTGCAGTCTGTTCGCTATGAGAGCCGCCCTGCTGGAGCGCTTTTGGTGGCCACAGGTAGCGGCCAATATTGTCTGGTATATCTGCTCGTGCCACATTTGCCAAGTCCACCAAACGACCAAAGTCCTCATACTGCCTACCGTCGCTATCCCCGCCACTCTCTTCAGCAAAATCTATATTGACACCATGTTCATGCCGCCTTCGAACAAGTTCAAATATGTTATCCAAGGATGCTGTTTGTTAATTCACTATCCCAAATTCTGCATGCTCGCTCACAAAAATACTGATGCTATCGCTAAGTGGCTCTTTGAAGACATCATCTGCCGCTGGGGTGCCCTTAACGAAATCGTTACTGATAACGGCCCTCCCATCATCAAAGCTGTCGCTTACCTCACCAAGAAGTATCACATCAACCACATTCACATATCCGGTTACAACAAGCACACTAACGACCCCACTTTGACGTTAGACAAGCTCTCTTCAAAGCCGTTAACGGAGACCAGTCCAAGTGGAGCTCAGCCGCTTACTCCGTCTTCTGGTCAGAACGCGTTACCATCCGCCGCCACATGGGTTGCTCCCCTTACTACACTGCTACCGGTACACATTCCCTATTCCCCGCCAACATCATAGAAGCAACTTACCTCCAGCCACCTCCCGATTCCTTGTTAACGACTACCAACCTCATCGCTTGACATGCAATCGACCTCCAACGCCGACAAGCCAATCTCGACTGTTTACACGATACCATCCTTACCGCCCACCGGTTAGCTGCTCTCCGTTTTGAACAAGAGCATGCCGCTACAATTTGAGACTATGACTTCAAGCAAGGAGACCTAGTATTGATGAGGAATACGCGCATTGAAGTCATCCATAACAAGAAAATGCGACCCCGCTACCTAGGACCGCTAGTGGTAATATCATGTAACCATGGAGGTGCTTATATTCTCTGCAAAGTGGATGGATCAGTACTCCACCAACCGGTAGCCGCCTTCCATTTAGTCCCCTATTTACCGACCGTTTAAGGATGTTAGAAGAAACTGACTTACTAGATGATGAAGAAACCATTAATCCCGACGACTCATTGGACATTACTGCCAAAGAAGACTAGAAAACACCGTTAACACCTATCCACCCTACTCACCGTTAAAATCTGCAAAAACCTTAACAGCTTTTGATAAGCCCTTGTTTCTATTGTTCCGTTTCCCTTTTCATTCTTACTTACTCTTTTTTTTTCTATTCATCATAGACTGTCTTTCTACATATGCTTTCCAACATGCACACCCACCGTTAAGCCCTCTACTTATTCTTTCTAACTTGTCACCACCGTTCCCCATTCACCTTTCGTTAAGATGCAGTTGTTAAGCGACATTGCGCAAGTGCCATGATGATTTACTGAGCGTTTATCTTTTTAACTCATTTATTTTTCAAACCGTTTATTCCTCTTTTGCTTCGATCTTTCGCTATCTGTTTCACCTTTTTTTAGACCGCTGATGCGCTGACTTGCCGCCTAGCTGCCGTGCAGGAAACAACCAACAAGACCAACTAGATAGGGATAGCTAGCAAGTAGTAGTGTTACGTGTGTGTGTGAGGAGTCAAGCAAAGTCCCAGAAACCTGGTAAGGAGTTGAGAGGTTGGAGTCGGTAAGGAAGAGGGAGAGAGCGGTAAGAGATAATGGTGAGACTGCTAGTGTTGCTACTGAATCGCAGCAGGTGGAGAGATCTGCAAAGACCCAGAAGGTCATTAAGGAATTTAGGAAGAGTTAATCAGCCATTAAGGAAGCGAGAGCGTGAACGAGATCTTAAGTGTAGTCTGAAATGGGGACTAGACTCTGGTACAATTTGATGATCTTTAGCTACTGACAGGGCAGTATTTATAGGTAAGTAAGGCGATAAAAGGGGAAACCGGTAAGAGATAGTAAGCGTAGCGGTTGCATGTGATAATGCATGTCGGGAGCCGCTATTGAATGGGAAAATTGTAAGTAATACGATGAAAATTGTAAGTAGATTGAGAAAAGGAAAATAGTAAGTGAAAATAATTTTACAATCGATCGTCGGCCACCAGTTGGGGGCCGTAGAGGGGGGGCTGGATTGTCGCAAGGTCGGCTTGGTCGTTAAGGGAAAGGTCGGTAACGGTTGGTGTCGTTAGTGGTCGGTCAGTAGCAGTCATGTGCTGAGGTCACATGCTTGGTTCGACTTGTCGGTGTCGGGCAGCCAGCGCTGACCAGGGCGCATCACCGCTATCTTACTAGTCGACCCAAACTCCAAGAAAATTGTTTATTTAAAAAGACCCCTTAAGGGGGTCAGTCTGTGACAAGGATAAAACAAAAAACTAAAACAAAAGTCGTTTTTTTAGGAGCTACCGGAGGTGAAGTCGTCATCAGTCAGGATCAGCAGATCACCTGACTCTCCCCAGTACTCCTCTGTCACCCCCACCTCTGACTGCCATGCAATAAAGGCATTGCAGTTGTCCTGATACTGTAAAAGGGCGCCCCGCACCTGCATCAACAAGCTAAATCGGGCTCATGCCACCTGAAGGTCATTCTCCGCTGCCACCAGCTCCTTCCCCATTAGCCAACAGATCTCCACCGCACAAGAACGGTAACGTTCCAAGTTGCCTCAAGGATCAAAGGGAACCGGGACCGGCAGATCCTTGCCCAACCATTGGATCTCTTCCTCCTCGACGGTCGGTCGAGGAGAAGTCCCGAAGTCTGAGGGCTGGAAAAAGTCGTTAATGTTAACGGTCAGTCGCTAAAAGAAATTCACTTGCCGACTTCCTTGTTGCTCCCTGTCCTGTTCCATCTACCATTTCAACCTCGGGGGTCTCCGTCTCTACTGGCCTGACAGTAACGAACCAACCGTTAGCGAAAGCTGCAAAGTCTAGCAAGTCAGCCACTTACCGACTGCCGCTGGGACCTGCTACTGGCCCTGTCTCCTTGGGCACTTTGCTGCTGCCCAAGCTCTGCTCAATGGCCTTTGCCACTGCCGCTCTCTCCTCTGCAGGGGTCACCTCTCATGACTCTTCGGCCACTCCTTCGTCACCTGACTCTATCCGGTGCCGTTTGGACCCCTTCAAAGGAGTCGGGACCTCCTCATCCTTGCTCGACTCCACCACAGATCGGCTCTTTATGCCAACAGTCCTTACCAGCCCCTTTCCCTCTGCTACTGTCCCCTCCTGCCTCGTCGGCAGGAGGAGTGTGGCCTTCTTAACAGTGGGCTCCCTGCCACCCGCCACTATCTCTTGTTGCTCCTCCAAGTATTTTCTGGCGGCCTTGACCAAGGCCGCGTTCTCTGCCTTCTTCCCCTTGTGACCTCCACGACGACCACGCGATGATTGCCCATGTGCCGAACACCCCTTGCTCGCCTTGTTGCACTGGTAGCAGGGGAAGATACTGGTAGGGTACCAGCACACCTCTAGGTCGTTAAGGGCTCAGCAACCATCGCACTACCGCAAGAACCGTTAGCCGATAGTCGCTAAGGGATGACAGAGAAGTACTTACCGCCCCGACCCGCTCCTGGAACGCTGCCCTCGCCACAGGGGCCACCAATTTCCTCTCTATCCTGCCGACCCGCTCTCCTGCGCCCGCTCCCAAATCCAAAACTGTTGAAGGCAATGTCAGGTCCTGCTGATGACGGGGGCTCAGCTACACTGGCGAGTCCTTACTAGGCGAGCTCGGGAGGCTAAGTACTGGTCCGGGGCTTCTCAGGAGCTCTGGTACGGCTACGAGTGGTCCAGGGCAAAGTCCAAATGCTCCAGGGTACAAGTAGCAATGCATGCAAGGTTCAAAAGTGCTCTGGGGTGGGGAGCACAGGTTCAGGAGGTAGGGGGGTTTGTAATGGGAGAGAGAACGAGGGGCAAGAGGGTAGTACTGACTGGGGGGAGGGTGGAGGTAGTTTTGGGAGTGGGTGGAGATTGGTACGGAACGGATGGGGGGTGGGTTGGTTGAGTAACTGGGGGACGGGAGGGGACACGGAACAGAGAGTAGAAATAGAGAGGAAGAGATATGGAACAGTAGATAGAGAAATGGAGGAGAGAAACGGAATAGAGATAGAGAGATGGAGGAGAGATACGGAACAGAGATGCAAGTCACAGAACGGAAACGAGGCACGGAGACAAGAGACAAGAGACGAGACAAGAGAGAGAAAGAGAGAGGCACGAGAATAGATTGAGATAGAGACAGAGACAGAGACATGGAAATACGGAGAACTACGGTTAATATCAAGACTACCTGACTCGTATGCTACCCTATGGTTTATGTACTACCCCTCTGCTAAGTACCCGGTAGGGTCCTGGCCCGGGACCGTAACATCTGATTATCCTCCGGTTAGGTCCCAGGGCAGGTTCTCAGCTCCAGAGTCGTGACAGCTGTCGGGGCGTATTGGTGCGGGTCATGGCGGTCTTGCGTTGGGCGGGTCGGTGGTTATGGTACGTAGTGGTGGCGTCCGTCGACGCCACAGAAGCAGGTAGCTTGGTGACATGCCGACGGTTTGCGGGGGGAATGTTGTGGAATGTTATGTGATGGCTGGGATGCTGGGGGTCCAGATGTGCCCAGTGACAGGGAAGCTTCAGGGTGACATGTCCGCCGAGATGCCGGAGTTTGGTGATGCCCAGGAGTTTGTCCAGAGATGGCCATGGGTGTTGCTGATGCAGCGTTGTGGGGTCGTTGGTGGCCCCAGAGGTGTGTGGGGGTGTGGGGGGGTGTGTGCCGGGGTTGGGGCAGCATAGGGGGTCTGGAGATGGTGGGGTCGTGACATTACTCCCCCTTCAGCATCGAGACCCTTTGAGATGGGGGCTGCAGTGGCAGTGTCATGGGAATTCAAACCCGAAGTTAGTGCTGGCACCGAAGTCCTTGGAATTGAAGTCAAAGTTGTATGGTGGCCATCCAGGGAGTGCTCCGGAGAGAAATAAAAGGGGGGGCTCACCACAACTCGTTCCCCATCTTCCCATGTCTTCACCCAGCTCATCTTCCAGTTCATCTACTCCCCCTCCCTCCGACAATTTCCAAGTCTGGGCCTGGCAGCAGTACTAGGATTGCCGGGCTTTGCATGATCTTTGCCGGCAGGAGCGTGAGCTATCAGTAATGGTCTGTTGGCGTGAGTATTGTTCATTGGGTTACGTTGGTTGTGCTGACGGGGTGTCTAGAGGTCAACTTGCAGACCCCTGGGGCTGGCCCTTTGCGGTCAGCGCTTCCTGTGGTGCCCCCTGTGGCCCCTTCTGCTGCTCCGGTTGCCCCCATTGGGCATCAGGTACCTCAAGAGGCTGCGACGGCAGGGCAGCTCACAGATGCGTTGGCTCAGGTCCGGGGTTCCCCGACTCTTGCATGGTGTCAGGCGCATGCTCCGGTGAGTAGCCTTCTAGTGGTGGGTTCCCTCAGCTGACTCCGGGTAGCTCTAGTGCATTTTTTGTGCTCGCCGGGGAGAGTCTTGCGAATTTGTGGCGCCGGAGGTGGGGTCGCGGCGTGATTCCTCAGTGTGCAAGGCCTGTTGGGCCCATCACGAGAGTTGTTCGGTGTCGCGGCTCTGGAGGGCAACCTGTGTCGCGGAGGAGCAGGGGTGGGGTGTGGAGTGGGTCCTGACCCAGATGACGGTGGCTCTGAGGTCCGAGCGTGTGCGGGGGGATTGGCAGGAGTCAGGGGGGAGTGGTGTGGGGTCCAGGGCGGTGGTAAAAATAGGGCCGCCGCAGGAGGCGCAGAGGGCGTCGGGAGCTGGTTCTGGCAAGTAGTGGGCGTCCTCTCCGGCCGGTCGGGCCCCCAAGCGCCCCCGATGGTCACCTTCCCCGAGGCAGGCCCCCCCAGGGTGCACATGTACTCCCCACACATGGGGAGGCTCCTGGGCCCCGCTTCCCTGGCAACTCGCGAGGCGCCCATGGCAGAGGTGGTGGGGCATCAGCGCATGCAGGCTCTGACAGCAGAGATTGCCCGAAGGGATGCGGAGCTGCGGGAGGCCCGGGGGGAGCGTGATGCAGTGAGGCAGCAGCTGGAGGCCCGGGCAAGTACAGAGATGGAGGAGCTGCGAGCAGAGCTGTGGAGGGCGCAAGGGGAGCGGGATGTGGCGAGGCAGGAGTTGGCGACTGCCATGGGGGTTGTGGATACCCAGGCACGGGAGATGCATGACCTCCAGGCACGCATTTGGCAGCTTGAGGACACCGCAGCTGCCTCCTGGGTGCACCCAGCCATCTCTTTGTTCCGGTCCGAGGCACTGGAGAGGCGGGTCACGGAGGTGGGTGCACTTCAAGTTGAGAGGGCGGCAGTGGTCTGGAGGTGGGATTGGGCTCTGCGGGAAGTGGCGGCGGGGCGGGGGGAGGCCATGCATAAGTAGTTTCGTTTGGCCTTCATTGTTTTGTGACTGAGTTTGGCTGTCTAGGTTGGGCATGGGAGCACTGGCTCCTGCTGGATGCATCTTTGGCTGTGTTCGCGTCCCTGCAAGAGGGCCTGTCTCATCTGCCTCAGGTGCCGCCGCCGGAGGCCGAGCATGGTATGGTGCAGCTGGACCAAGTGTTGGTGGAGCACCGTTGGCAGAACATGGTGGCCCTGGGGACTTGGCTGGAGGTTGCGGCGGACGCGGGTGAGCCCTTGCCTCGGCAGGAGGATCACATAGCAATGGTGGCAGCACAGATGGAGGCAGCCATGTTGATTGTGGAGGTGGAGGTTTCGGAGGAGGGGAGTAGCACGGGGGATGAGGTTGAGTGAGTGGGATGAGGGGGGTTTCTTGTTCTTTGTGTCTCCGGAGGTCCGCGTCCCATACTGTAATTTTAGGAATTTGTACATACGCGTTACTGGTTGTCTCCTTCTTTTTTTTTTTGTTTTGCTCGATTCTAATTTAATTGTCTTGAAATGTCCCGATTCAGTGAGAGTTATGCGGGAGAGGGTAGGGAGGGGCTTAGGGGTATGGGCAGGAGTTGAATCCCTGGTGAATCCAGAGGCGGGGGTTAGGCCCACTACTGCCATCTGTAAGTTCTAGTCCCGGGAGTCCCGAGGCTTGTTGGGGTACCTCCGGTGGAAGTCCCGGAGTGCCAGAGGAGCTCCAGAGAGGTTCTCGCGAGGTTCCCAAGTGTTGTCCTCAGGGCCGTAACCTTTCCAAAGCATGAGGTAGAGGATCCAGTTGTGGACTTGCCGGGAGTCAAGAATTTGGTCGACTTCATATCGGATGTCGCTTTCGAGTTCGATTGGCAGGGGTCATTTGGGTCGCTGGCCAGGGAAGGGGTTCGGGGCATATTCTTCGAGGAGTCGGACATGGAACACTGGGTGGAGTCCTTTGAGGGTCAGAGGTAGGTCGAATCTGTAGGTGTACGTCAAAACTTTCCAGAGGATCTTGAAGGGTCCGAAGCGCTTGTGGTTGAATTTTGGGGAGAGTCGGCAGGTTTTGATGTTGCGTCGGTCGAGCCATACGAGAGTTCCGGGGGGCCAGTCAGGGGTGGGTTCGTGGCAGAGGTCAGCGTGCTTGGTGTAGGCTTTGTTGGCAGTGTCGATTTCTCCCTGGAGGAATTCATGGAGGGACCGGAGATCTTGTGTGACTTTGTGGGCAACGTGTGAGGGTATATTGTCGAGGGTGAGGGTGAGCCGGGGGTGGTAGCCCTTGTTGGCATAGAAGGGGGAAACTCCGGTGGCAGAGTGGGGGGTGTTGTTATACGTGAATTTGGCCAGGGGCAAGTCGTGCCGCCAATTGTCCTGCTGGTAGTTGACGTAGAGGTGGAGGTACTGCTCCAGGGTCTGGTTCACACATTCAGTCTGTCCGTCAGTCTCCGGGTGGTAGGCAGTGGATAGATTGGTTTTGATTTCCAGGACCTTACACAGAGACTGCCAGAACCGGGAGACAAAGAGGAAGCCGTGGTCAGAGATGATGTCATCGGGGAGCCCGTGCTTGGAGAACACATGTTTGAGGAAGATCCAGGCAAACTCCAAGGCATCGTCGGTGGTGTGGCATGCGATGAAGGATGGCTTGTTTTGTGAGGCGGCAGACTACCATGAGGATGGCATTGAAGCCATCAGAGTCGAGGAGCTCAACGATGTGATCTAAGGAGATGGAGGACCAGGGGCGGCAACCAACGGGGAGGGGTTTAAGGAGACCATAAGGACGGTGACGGGGGACTTTGGCCTGGAGGCAAGACTCGCAGGCTCGGATGTACCGGGTGACATCGCATTTGAGTCCAGGCCAGAAGTAAGTCTGGGAGATGAGCTGAACAGTCTTACAGATTCCTGGGTGTCCCCGCAGCTTATGGTCATGGTGTTGTCGGAGGATGTCAAGGCATATCTTTTTGTGGTCTAGGGCATAAATGCAACTGTTTTGGAGGAGGGAGTTGTTAGGGGATAGAGTGAAGGGTGACAGGGTTGTTGGGGCTCCTTCTGGGGCATTCCAGGGGTCGTGCTGAGTGAAGAAGTGGTCCGGGGGTGCGTTGCGGATTTGGTGTAGGATCCCTTCTTCGTTCATGATCAGCACAGTGCAGAGGTGCTCCGGGAGGATGACAACTCGATGGTTGAAGGAGTTCCGCTCCGCCTCGAATGACTTTTTTGGATAGATGTCTGGGCATTGGGTGAGGGCATTGGGTTTGGCTCTGAGGCGACCGGGGCGGTAGTGGATGCTGAAGTCGTACTCCGAGAGGGTTTCTGACCAGCGAGCTTGGCAGCGGCTGAGTTGTTTTGTGGTTGTGAAGTACTGGAGGTTATTGTGGTCGGAGTAGACTTGGATGTGGTGGGGTGCCCCTTCGAGGTAGGCTTGCCATTGTTTGAAGGCCTCGACTATGGCGAGCAGCTCCTTGTTGTAGATGTCATAGTTGAGCTCTGCCAGGATCATTGAGCGCGTGTAGAAGGCGACGGGGCGGAGCTCGCTGCTGCCGGGATCCATCTGCAAGAGGATGCTGGCGATGGCATAGTCAGAGGCGTCGCATTCCAAGATGATGGGGAGGGAGGGGTCGTAGTGCCAGAGGATCAGGGCAGAGGTGAAGATGGATTTGAGAAGCTCGAATACACTCTGGCACTTGCTGTCCCAATTCCACAGAGTGTCCTTCCGGGTGAGCTGGTTGAGGGGTTTTGTGATGCCGAAGTAGTTATCGATGAACCGGCAGTAGAAGTTGGCGAAGCCCAGGAAGGATTGCACCTCCTTGATGTTCCAGGGGAGTGGCCAGTCGAGGATGGCTTGGATCTTCACCAGGTCCATGTGCACTCCATCCGGGGAGACTATCACACCCAGATATTCTACTTCCATGATGTGGAAGGCGCACTTCTCCAGTTTGGCGTGGAGATGGTATCTCTGGAGATGTTCCAGGACCTGGTGCATGTGCTTCCAGTGGTCATCGAGGGAGTCGGAGTAGATGAGGATGTCGTCGAGGTACACGATCACAAAGACATTGCTCATGTCGTGGAAGATGTTGTTCATGAAGTATTGGAAGGTGGCGGGGGAGTTGGTCATTCCAAAGGGCATGACAAGGTACTTGAATAGTCCGTAGCGGGTGCGGAAGGCGGTCTTCCACTCGTGTCCCGGAGCTATGCGCACGTTGTTGTAGCCCGACCGGAGGTCAATTTTGGTGTAGATCTTGGCACTGCG
>QGOB01002004.1:798-17762 GCA_003313055.1 Termitomyces sp. MG145
AGGGGTGCGGGGGGAGGTGTGTGTCGGGGCTGGGGCAGCGTATGGGGGTCCGGAGATGGCGGGGTCGTGACAGATTGTCATTCAAATTGAGTTACAAGAGAGGTTTCCAACAGGATAACAATGGCTGACTTTGATAGCAACAAGTGCATAACTATAACCATCCTAAGTGGGAACATTCGTTGTACCCATTAAATCTATAGCAATTGGTTCATTTTTGTCACAGTTTCTTTTACTAGTTTCAGGAAGTGCAGCCCAAGTAGATTTCCCATGTGCACAGCCACTGCATAGACAATCAAATTCTTGAGGTTTTCTGATCTCAAGGCCAGTTATTAGATTTTGATCTGCCATAGACTTTATTACTCGAGGGCTGATATGCCTGAGTCTTCAATGCCACAGATGCATTGTATATTTGTTGGCAATATAGGCAATATGATCATTATGATCTTCAATGGCCATGCATTCAATACAATACAAGGTGCCATTGGATCTGATAAGATTGGTATGAAGAAAGTCATGTCCTTCCCATGCCAAGCTGAGTCCATATCATAACCCTTTGATAACAGCACCAGATCATTGCAAGAGCCCTAGACTGATTAAGTTTGCCCCCAAAGTTGGGATATGAAGTACATGATGGAGACTAACATCATTCACTCCATCAGGTATGTTTGTCTGGAAAACAATTGATCCAATGCCAGCACCAGGTAACTTGTTCAATCCACCCACTGAAATATGCTGATCATAAGCCTTGCAATATTTGGTGAAATATGATTGATTGGCAATCATATGGCATGACACAGCACTATCCAGGAGTAGACCGGTAGGCATACCATCACTTATGGGCCATCAGAACCTTTCTGACTTTGCAAGTAAAGTTTATCAATATATTTGCATTCCAATACTTTTAGTCTACCTGGGTTTTGTACCCTTAGGACTCCAATGTCCCTTCTGGTGGTGCCAGGAGCTCAGGAGGGCTCATATCCAGCCAATGCCAGTGCGGTCAGGGTACAAATGGTCCGCTAGCTCGCCAAATAAGTAATGAAGTCAAGAACATCAAGGCTCAATGAACACCAGTCTGTAATCATACTGAATGTTGTCGTTATAATTCCGTAGTGTGAATCTTGAGAGACTAGTTACATGAGAACCGAATCCAATAGGATGTCAATACCATTATAGCTTCCACTACTTCGGCTAGATATCTTTTCCAAGTGTATCGATTATGCCCTTTGATACAGTTTGAGCCTTCAAAGTTCATACAGCCGCCATAATTCATTTTAAGACCGATACTATTTGCCGTCAACCGTGCCGTCCCTGCTAGTACTTGTTTCTATACTAAGCAATGTTTTGACAAAGGCGGAAAGTATCCGTACATCCATCAATATAATGAAAGAACCTACTACACAGATAACTCCGATGATTAGTTATCCTCGGTCATAAGGGATCTCCAGCACACCTATCACCCTTTACCAATAGTGGCATACCCTTTCAACTTCTCAGCTCCCAAGTAATTCGGAGGAAGTCTCGTGGTTCGACAAGAAAGGTACATCCACATCTACAAATCAATCTCTGGTTCGTACTCAATGCCCTTGCCGAGACGCTAATCACTGTGGATCGGAACCTGGCCCAGATCGCCGAGGACAACAGGCTCGAAAGCACGTATTCGTCACCCTTCCATGAACTACCCTTGATGATCTTCGCATGGATAAATCAGAAGGTCACTGTCGTAGAATCATAGGACTCTGGTCAATAGGAGACGTGCCGAGGTTAAAGCTTCCAAGCGGGTAGAAACGCTAACATCCTACACTGCGGATGGATGCATATACTAGTAGACAGGAGATATATCTATCTATGACACCTTATCCATTATACCTGATCACACCTATTATCGATCACCGCACTATGATACCATACGTATGAGCCTGAGTGTAACACTTGTTCAGGGCATTTGAATGGAGTATTCCCCGGACAGTCGCTCAGCCGAGGAATCATGCGCGGCGATCGTATTGCCAGGTGCGCGTGTCAGCAAAACAGAGTCCCACTTCAATGTTGACGCTCTGTTCTGTTCACGAAAGTAGTACGGTAAAACACTGGATGTCAGAGAACCTGATTTGAATAGGCAACGGGAAAGGGGTAAGGGTTGATTTCGGCGAAAAAGAAGTGTGGCCGGCTCGGCGTGTGTGATATATTTGTGAAGACAGATTTTTCATTGACACTTATTTGCATCGTTGAAGGAGTGGGAGCAGACAGAGAGACGTCTATATCATCAAGTTCCTCTGATAACGGGATCCCGCGAGATGGTGTGCGTGCGAAACAACGGCGCCACGGGACGTGGATTGGTAAATTGGCTTGGACAGTGAGAATGAAACTTCAGATTGATGGAAGCAGTATTCATTTCGCAAAGACGCCACTGGATGACCAGGGTGTTCTGATTGTGGAAAACTTGGAGGTAGTGCTGTGCGAATGATGCATATAAATATTGTTGAATTCAATTCCAAAAGTGGTCCAAAGTACGTGGTTCATGGAGGGGTGCACGGGTACTGCGAGTGAGAGAAGGTCGGGCTGGGCTGGGTACATATTACGTTCGCAGCTGATAGACTCAGAGAGTTCTTACAGTCTGACGACTCATGCTCTGAATCCGCATTGGGGCCTTGTGTCCCGATCTTGTTCACCATGCTCAAATCATTTATTGCTCATGTATTCGTATGTATATCCCCTTCGAACCATCACTATCAGGAGAATATCATTGTCGAAATTTCCATCACCATCAACTACATACCTATACTCCTTGGAAAAAACGAAATAACGAGATGCCATCTATCGGCGTGGGACTCGCCGCGTAATGCAAAGCGCTCAACGTCCACGCCTACAAATTCTCGTCAATCACCTTGCACTGCAACCCTGATCACTCATCACACCTACTTAGCTTACTCGGGCCGCGATAACTATCTCATCGGATGTGTGGATGCGAGAGAGGAAGCGAGAACAAACTGAGGTTGAGTTCGTGACCAGACAAGGACCAGACTCTTCCTGAACAGTTAGATCTGTCATTTACGTCTCCGGATTACGGGAAGACCAAAATTTCCCTTGCACTGCCTCGTTCCACCCCATTTGAGTATGGTTCCCATCCGACTGTCCGATTCAGATTGCCTCAGTCGTTCATTCGTTTAAAAAAAATGACGAAAGGCTCAAGAAGGGACTCATGACCCCCAGACGACATGCGGCGATTTGGGGGCGAGGCGTGGTCGGCTTCTTTTGCCTCATGTTCGTTTGTTCCTGTTGGTTATGATTAGCGACTGCTGAGGTAAGAAAGTTGACATGTGGCAGGCGCGTGTTGACCGCGGTTGTAAATGTGGAGAATATAGTCATTTAGTCCTGATACGCATCATTACCCTCCTTTGTCTTCCCTCGCCTCTCTTTCTCTACAGAATGGCCGTCGTCGCTCTGGAATGAATTCCTTTGTGCGTCAATCTATCGTTTTTGCTGTCTATCATTATTTTCTTTTGTCTAACGGTCATTTTTCAAACCAGGTTTGAATACTCCAAATTCTGTCATGGCTAAAACGGATGATATGAGGCATTCCGTCGTCGACATACCACATATTAACGACAAAGTACTTCAGAGTTCTAATTTCCATCCCTCAACACTCCCGTTGAATTCGATGGCACCATCTGCTCTGGCTGGAAACCTTTCTTCTACAGGACCTCATCACGAGAATTCTGGCACTTTAAACAACTGCAAGTGTGTATTCGTGTCAGATTTGCATCAGTTACCCTTCGATTTTCCACCGTCACCCCCTCCGACCAACTCTGACCCGAAACGGAGTATTCCTTTACCAAGTCTGGGTTCGAACGCCGAAGCAGGCCCTTCATCACCTATTCGGTCGCGGTGTAAACATTCTCGTGAGCTCTATATCACTATTGCAACCAAGTGCGTTCCACTACTCAGCTTTCCCGTCCCAATGACACCGCCTCCAACGATCCCGACACCAACGCTGGTTTTGCCACCTGCAGATGTGGTTATGGACCCAGAATTGTCACCAATACCCACTTCTAATGATGGTTGGGACACCTCACTTCTTGGGCCCTCACTTCTTGGGCTACCCTTGTCGTTAAGTTGTTCGGATCAAGACATGGATCACTTACTCTCGCCTATATATCCGGATTGGACCTCAAAGGGCATTGTCTACGACGCGGCTCCTTCGCTACCTTCGAGTAGTAATACAGCGAGTGTGCTATTAGGCGGCCACCATAGTAACCTCTTCGCACAGCCTGAATCGTTACCTTATATACAAGAGTCGGATGACAATAATACCTCGCCGCATTGTCGACCTATAATACCCCTTCACGATACACCCTTCTCAACACCTGAGAGCACGTGGAGCGAGTCTCCAACGTCCTCAGTGGACTTTGACGAAGAGTTGAATATACTAGCGACACCTGATACCGTGGACATGGACATGGACGTGCCATCGACACCTAGGTCCCTATTTACAAGCCCCTTTTCCCATGAGCTCACACTCACTCCAGACCAAAAGCTATTTGAGAACGACTTCAAGAGCGAAAAGTACCTAAACTTCTTCGAACCGCAGGTTCATGGGCTGGAGTTTTTGCCTGAGCTCGACGACACTCCAAACTCACCTTCCTCACCATCACTACGTTCCTTCTCAATTCTTCCTTCCCTCGACGATGATGAAGATGACCCCAGTGGCTTGATCTCTCCACCCTCGCCCGGCGCCACCTTGATACCCTTACCCGGTACTGATCTTGATGACTTCGTGTTCCCATCTGATCTAGACTCGGACTTGCCTCCCGATATCCCGCCATCGTCATTCGGCTCTAGTCGTAGCAGTCTGCTTCTCTTAGAGGACGAAGTCCTCCCACGATCACCGTCCCCGGAAAATTGCGACGTCGACCCCGCCTTCATCGAGGACAGTCCAGATCCGGATATACGCCGCCTGGGCGAACTTCGGAAACGATCACTTAATGCAGAACGTACGGCGCGGCAGCTGGAGCAGGCGTTGCTTGAGCAGGGCGCTGTGCAACAACGGTGGGAGGCACGGAGAGCAAGGAAAAAGGAGAAAGAGCGTGGAAGGGAGATTGGTACGATGTTGAGATTAAAGTTAGTGCAAGAGAAGGAGAGGGAAAGATTGAGAGCGGGGCGCGTAGAGAAAGAGGGGGAGAGGGAGGAGGAGAGGGAGGCGAAGAAGGGTGTGGTCAGTTGTATGGAGCAGCTAGTGGCGAAGATGCTGTTGCGGCGGAACGATACATACCGTTCCTTAGCAAATCGGAAGACACCACTGACATTCAGGTTCCACAAGAGCTCGCCTCTCGTCCGTTACGGCGATTTCGACGATATGGACATGAACGATTCCTGGACTGGCGACTCCGAATCTAAATCTGGACCACGCACTCTGGCTTCATGAACAACTTTCTGACCTCAATCTTCAGCGTCATCTCTCTGATCTGTATACATTGATTTACCTCCTCGCTTTCTTTCTCATCATTATTGTATCCAAAATCAAGGCCCCTATCATTCTTCAAGAAACTGTCTTTTTCTCTTCGCCTCGCAGGAGTTTCTCTATCTTGTGGCGTGAATCCAGGGGTTTGTTCTGGTCTTTGATGACACACCAATTTGTACTACCATCATGATCAATATATAGGAAACATCTGTGTACTTTATCCAGAATATATTATTACAGACTCTGATAGGAACAACTTTAATATAATAACAAAAAAATAGGGATAACCATTACGTATTGCCGATGCCATTCCCAGTCACTGATTCAAAAATCCTCCTACCAGCCTCTCCGAGCTGTTGAGCACCCAAAGAAACTCGATGTGAAAGAGTTTCCTCGCCCGACGCCGCATAAGGCTGCAACTCGTGCTTCTTCACACCCCGATTCTTCAAAGCATACTCCCGACATGCCTCCCTGCTCTCCTCGAGCTTGGGGTCCTCGCGGTCCCAAGCGTAAATCTCGAACTCAGGAAAATTATATGCCAAAAGTTCCTTGAGCTGGGGCAAGAGCATCTTATCAGGCGCATACGTTCCTGAGTTGTTATCAATCACAAGCTCCCAAGCAACTTCGTGATCCTGGATATCATCGCTGAACGCCGCCCAGCCCCCCTTCGGGCGTGGGTGAAACTCCCCACTGTACCGCACCGTCTCCGCACAATTACTGTGCAGCGCGTGTTTCGACGCAAAGTCTACGAAAAATGCAGCCCCCGTTTCAGAAAACCGGAACGAGTCATCCTCTGATGAGATGATATACGTGTACACCGCGGGTTTGATGCGATGCTCGAACTGACCTACATCGGGACGGTAGGACTTCCCACCGTGCAGGAGTTGTGCGACGTCTAAGAACTCATCTATGATGCCGAAGAAGTTCCGTGCGTTCCGTGCGTATAGCATGCGATGACCGGCTTGGATACCTGAACGCACGACGATCGAAGTGGGGCCTTGGAAGATACTTTGAGCGGATTTGTAGTGGCGGTTCCAGCCTTGATGCTTGTCCCCGAAAAAGAGAGGAACCCCGCGAAGGTACATCTTCCATGTTGAGTAAAGACGCTGGTCATCGAGATTCGTAAGCATCCCGACGGTCGGGGAGTAGTGCCGGGAAAAGCGTATGGGCCCATCGAAGAGGTAAGGGAATTTGGATGGGTCCTTGTCGATCGAATGAGTGCTCTCAATCTCGTTGAAGAAACTCAGTCTCGTGATACGTGATAGAAAGTATAATAACAACCTACTTTGAGCCAAAATGTCCCCCTGTCTTTTCTGAAAAGAGGTCCCTGAATCTCAGCCTCCTTGGTGCCCTTCGATACAGAGGTCTTGAATTTCCCAATAAAGTCGTCATGGGGGGCATCGTCATCCTTGTCCAGGACTTGAACGTGCAGATCGGCAACCGCTGGGACATTTTTGACTCGCCATGTCTCGTTCCATACGGGAGCCAAAGTGTTGCTTTTGACGGCAGAACTAGACGTCCAATTTAACAAAGACGAGAAGAAGAGATATCGACAGTATCAAACGCACACAAATGTGATCTTCTCGTCAATATCTGCCACAAAGTACGGATCGGCAGAGCCAACGACGTCCATCTTGGGCAGCCCCGAGGCACCGATGAACTATGTTTGGAGAGAATTACAGGAATAACGAAGCAACAGTGCTATAATCTCTGACCTGTATTTCGAGATCGACAAACGGAATGTGACCCAGCTTGGCCTCTGCCAAAGCCTTCGTCACTTGTGCAACTTCCTTTGCGTTCGACTTGGCATGCTCGAGGGCGTCAACAATTCTTGTAACGCTGAAAGGGTTGCGGCGACCACCGGGCATGGTGTAACGAAGGAGGTTCACTGACGGGACACAAGTGCTTAAATGGCGCGGTAATGGGTCTCCATGGACGATGATGAACGCCGATTGAAACTGCCTTCCTTGTATGTGGCTGTACAGCGATCGGCCCGTTGCGTTATCATAGCTATGAGGGTTAAAGAAGGCGTGCAATCAAGCATCCATGACGGCGGCAAAAATATTTGAACGGGATAGGGAGAGACCGTTCAACACGTATTGCCAATGGCTTCTCAACGCCGGTTTCAAGAAGATTGCCTACAAAGATGAGCGACAAGGTGAATCCGCGGCTACTCGTGGGGTATTATCATATTCCCTGCAGTGTACCAGGAGAGCGCTCAATAAGGGTGAGATATTGATCATTTCTGTCAAAAAGGTATGGGATGGGGTAAACTAACAGCATCTTATGACCGAGACAGGGGTCGAACCTGCAATCTCCTGATAACAAGCATCGTAGTCAGACGCGTTGCCATTACGCCACACGGCCATATGTTTAATGGTTTATACTGAATTTGCAATACTCAGGACGCCCTACACATTCAAGTATCGCAATAGATTTGGCCATTAATTGATGCCTCCTATCTCCTATGTCCATTTTGAGAAGGAGGGAAAGTTGATGTACTGGAAAATCCTTCAGTTTTAAAGTTAAAGTTCAAGATCGCAGCTACCGAGAGCTCGAGGAATGTTCGTAATTCATAGGAACTTTTAGTAAATGACATTGGAGCCTGATTAATGCCAACTTCTGATACATTCGGGTATAACTTATGCTCGAGATGTCAAATAATGACGGAAACCCAAGCAGTGGATTGGGAGGGAAGATAGAGCACAGCAACAATAGGTTTCGGCCATCAGCTGAACGCCAAAATTAAATTTACACGTCTCCAGAGTTCGTTTCACGTTCTCAAATGACTATGAGTCCTGCATAGACCTATAGTTGAACCTGAATGTGTCAATTATATCTCTGCTACTTGTCGAAAAAGGAGTAATGATTTGTCTTTCACCCAGTCACTTGAGACATCTCATTTTTGGTGATCAGGAGGCCTTTAAATCATCAATTCAGGAGTATCTGAGACTTCTAACTTGCTGAAAAAGGGCTTCAGCCAAAAAATGAACGATGCTTTCACCCCCTAGCTTGCAATTCAAATCTCAAACGTGATGGGAACCGCAGAAACGGACGCGGCATACTTCGGGATACAATCTGTCCCTGCGGCAGTCGTTTTCGCCGCTCTATACCTTCTTTTTCTTGCAGGTTTCATCTTTCAATCATTCAGGGAGCGAAGCCGCGTGTACTATTCCCTCACGTTCTTCTGCGCAGGTAAAACACTCCTACCTCTAGATGGAAGTCAAAATTGATGATGACATCCTTTCGGCCTAGTCCGTCTGACTTCCTTCATCCTGCGAGCCATAATAGCAGGGCCTAGCGGGAATGACGTCGGTCTATCGATTGGAACTGAAGTCCTTTTTGCCATCGGTTTCTTCTCGCTCATTTACTCTACCTATAATCTCGTGCTTGACCGGTTCGCTCTGCCGATCTTTATACTCATTAATTACTTAATATTCGGATTCTAGAGAGTTACTTTCAGAGCATACCTCAGCGAGTATCATTTCACGTATCGTCCGGCGTCGTCACCTTTTTCGTTTGGTACTTCTCGTAGCGATTGTCATGGGTAGTGTTGGTATCTCCGATATCAACACCTCCAATGACTCAAACACCATATCAACCGGAAAGTCTCTCCACATGACGAGCACGATCATTTTCCTCGTTCTATCTGTTCTCGTGGTTTATCAGGCTCTCATCGTTGCCAAGAACGAGCTTCGTTGTATGTCTCTCGATCTTCTTCCTTCTGAAGCATACATGTCATACGGTTGATTCTTGTGATTGCAGACGGCGCCTACAAGCTAGGAAAAGGGACCTTTGGTCGTTTCCAGCCCTATATCCTCCTGTTGATCTCCCTCCTTCTGTTAGTACGCGAGGGATTTGCTATGGCCACCGTGGACGACTTTCAACAGGCGAATAACGAACGCCTATGGTATCCTCTGATTGCAACGCCGGAGATACTGGCTGTGGCATTGTTCAGTATACCTGGTCTCGTCCCTGGAAGACGCGAGCTTCCAGCACCTCACGAGACGTCACAGCAAGCTGTCAAGGTATCTCGTTTCATGGAAGTATTCCGTGAGGGAAAAAATTGATTGGTTAGGCGTGATTATAGTGATACTATAACCTCTTTGTCCACATTTTAGACATCCCTTTCATCTAGGAAATGGGCCGGAATCGGCTGGAATTGACAAAGTTCGGATTGCCATTGTCGGATGTGATACCGTCACCAACATTGAAGAAGGCGGCTGCTGTGTAGCACGGTGAAGTTCTCAGGGATACCTATCAATGACTAGATGGTTTGGTGACATACGCCCCTGATGTACGATCAACGCGGGATATCACTCAGTCAAATCTGTCAGGTTTTTGTAGACGTAGCATCCGTGTGAATGCGTCGCAGAAGACATGGAATGTTGATGCAGATGGTTAAGCGCGCATCTCAAATGTGCCAGCGGACTTCGAAAGTTAACGGAAGATCTATATCAACAGGAATATCAGGGAACGATTCTGTCTGTCATCACTTCAGGAAATTGTGTATGTTTCTTGAGAAACATCAATTAGAAACATGTAATGTCACTTCTAATATGTTTTTCTCAAGTAAAAATTATTTAATAAATTAAGAAACAGTTTTAAAAAAATGATTTGTTTTTATATAGTGTATCTTGAGAAAATAAAATACTTTTTCTTTGAACTTTTGTCAAGAAACATTTTATAAAAATACAAATCATATTTCTCACCTTTAATTTTCTTTCAAAAATATTATTATATTTCTTTTGAGTGTATCTTAAGACAATCTTTTTGTATTTCCTTGTTCCAAGAAACACAAAAAGAATTCTCAGAAACATAAAAAAAAAATTCTGAGAAAAAAGATGCTTTTTCAAAGTAGAAATTATTTAATAAATTAAGAAACAGTCAAATTAAATGTATCTTGGGATAATAAGATACTTTTTCTTTGAACTTTCCTCAAGAAACATATTATAAATACAAATCATATTTCTCACCTTTAATTCAAGAACATTTCATACATCTTTATATGTTTCTTTTAAAACTATGATTATATTTCTTTTGAATGTATCTTAAGAAAATCTTTTTGTTTTTCTTTCTTCTCAGAAAAATTTTTGGTGTTTCTGAGAAGAAGTTTTTGTGTTTCTCAGATAAAAGAAATTCAAAAAGATTACACTCAAAAGAAATATAATAATATTCTTGAAAGAAACACATAAAGATCTATGGAATGTTCTTCTTGAATAAAAGGTGAGGAACATGATTTGTGTCTATAATATGTTTCTTGAGAAAAGTTCAAAGAAAAAGTATTTCATTTTCCCAAGATACACTATATAAAAACAAATCATTTAATTTAACTGTTTCTTAATTTACTAAGTGATTTCTACTTTGGAAAAGCATGTTAGAAATGACATAACATGTTTCTAATTGATGTTTCTCAGGCAACATATACAATTTACTGAAGTGAATGCTGCCATATCAAAGCACTTCACTGTTTGTTCAGTTGTGAATGGGATATTGCCCACTGAACTGCTACCTTCATCGAAGTGCGAGGAGTGCACAACATGTGGGGGAGGCAGATAAGAGGGTGCCCTACTTCCTATTTTGACTACAGAGCATACCTCTTCAGCACACAGTAGCACAACTCAACATAGGGAGCCAGGAATGGATCCAAAAAAAAACGAGGCACCGCACAAGGGTGACGGACCTGAAGCAAATCCCTCAAAGTACGTGATGCTTCGTGAAGGGACGATATACACCCTTGTGCAGTAACAATGAGCAGTGACCATGTGGCCGATCCCATTAATGAGATACAGCACTAAAATTCGCTCATCTGATCGTTAATTTCCATATAAAATAAAAACAACATGGTTTTGATCATAAATTTCTCATGAACTATATGCCAAATCTTTATCATGAGTTTTCGACGACACGCGTACGTATAACATTAGAATGGTTCTAACTTATGTACAAGTTATTCCGTTTATACAGCAATCGCCGAGGTCCATCTGGCTTCGAATAAGCCTAAGTCGTACCACAACTGTTGCGCAGGAGTGTCACCTGAACCGCGTCCAATGATAAGGGGGTTCCGCAGCTGGTCCGCAGTCAGATCCCCCGCTGTTCACACGTCGAATCTTGTCATATGGTATCAAAGTAACTTCGTCCATTGCAGTTTCCATATGGATGTTCTTACGTCTTTTCGACTGTCAGGTGGAGGCACCTCATGATCTTTTTCCCTAGTCGAAAGCTTCTTGAGCCTGTGCCCGGCAGAAGTAATGAGTGTCACATGCTCACCGCAATGTGCCGAAAGTTGTATAAAAGCCGCATTCGTGTATCACTTTCTTCAGTGGGATTTCTTCACATTATTTTCCATCTTCTAGTTCATTGCAGCGAAGTCCAAATGCCCCCCCGAAGCGCATCTACCCGCAGTGGCTCCAGGGGAAGCCCCCAACCTTCCCGTGGAGCCTCACGCGGTCGTAGTACGGGTCGTGGGGACATTCAACCCGGGGCTTCCCCCGTTGGCCTTGCACGCAGTGGTGAGTTTAGATCGTCGTAAATGTCAATCTGATATACAACAATATATTCTTAAGCCCATGTAAGGACTATTGGCGTAAAAAGACCTGGTTATGGCACGGCTGGAAGGCAAATAGCTATTGTCACCAACAGCATTGTTACAACGACTCCGGATACGATCATAAGACATTACGATGGTATGTTTATACTACGTCGAAATTTGAAACTGTCTCTCAATTTCACTTCGTAGTCGGTTTGTACCTTTCCACTGAGCTCCGTCAGGACGTCGTTGACATGCATATTTTGGTAGAATTCTCATCTGATCTACACCCACGAATAAGAAGGCTACTCCTGAAGAAGCTCGAAGAAGAGGTTGCACCTGAGATTTTCAGGATGAAGACTGTCTTTGATGGGCGTAAGAATGTGTTCGCATCATACGAACTTGCCCTCGGAGCGTCGAATTCTCGACAGGTAAGGAGTCATGCTTTGTATTGGATCCGGAACCTTACCTTGCATAAGTTTGATGTCATTCTTGCGCCTCAGTCGCGCGAGCGACCGCCTAAAGTTTACAAGGTTAAAATCACCAAAGTCAACGAAATCAATCCAGAGTGAGTTTTAGATTAGAATATTTCCAGCGTCGCATCGATTCAATCGCATCGCAGAGTACTCCATGCGTATGTTAATGGGCGTTACTCGATTGATGAGGAGGTCTTAACTGCCATTATGGTAAGGCTGCAATCAGTGTCGATGATTCAAACATTCTGACACTAGCAACGTAGGCACTCAACGTGGTCATACGTATGGATCCTAGTGAGAGATATCCATTCAACGTCCGGTCGTTCTTCACGGATAAAGAGACAAAAAGTATCGGTATGGGCATTGAGCTATGGAGAGGCTTCTTCCAGTCGGTTCGACCAGGAATTGGCCGAATGCTCATCAATGTCGATATTTCAACTGGGACAATGTACAAGCCGGGAAACTTGATTAACCTTTGTCTCGATTTCTTTGGCAAACAGAACCCGAATGTACTTTCTCCCTCACAGGGCCTACCGGACCGCGAAAGATTGCGACTGCAGCGTTTTCTAATCGGCCTCAAGGTCACGACTCCACACACTCATAGCGTCAGACCAAACGCTCCGCCTCGAGTCATTAAGAAACTGTCCACTGCTGGCGCAAATGCTATCCAGTTTAACATGAACGGTCAAATGATAACTGTCGCTGATTATTTCAGTACCGAGGCGAATCGTCCGCTGAGGTTTCCTCAGAATCTATGTGTCGAGGTTTGTTTTTCCTCGAAGTCCTCACTCAAACTGTGGCTAATCGTAATCAGGTTGGGTCTGGTGCCCTGCTTCCCCTTGAATTGTGTCATGTTCCGCCCGGACAGATTATGAAAAAGCAGATTCCGCCAGAGAAGACTAAGGATATGGTCGAATTTTCGACTATGAAACCTGTTGACCGGTTCAGGAGCATCTCAGATGGTTTGAACACGGTAGATTTTGCTGTTGGAATCACCTAAACTTGCCTTTTTAATCTTTTATAGGTACTGACATATGGCCAATCTGATTATGTTCGTCACTTTGGGATGTCTGTCGACACCGCTGCAGGCTTTTTACCCATCACTGCACGCGTCCTCCAACCCCCGAAGCTCAAGTATGGGAAAGGAAGCAAACAACTGACAATCGTGTGTAATTGTCTTTCAATGGTTGTGCTTTTCTGATTGAAATGAAGCAACCACGAAACGGGTCGTGGAACATGTAGGTGATGTCTGTACGTTTGCAACCGATTTTACATCATGCTTTTATCAGGATGGACAAGAAGTTCTACAAGCCTGAAGACATAAGGACATGGGTTGTCGTCTCATATGAAAGCCAGCGTCGCTTTTCTCCGGAGGCGGCGAGAGATATGGTCGCTGGCCTTATCAATGCTTGTGGAACAGTTGGTGAGTGGTTCTTTTCGCAATATATTGATCGGCTTGTGACTATTCTCAGGAATGCGTGTCCGAGACCCTGATCCGATTATCAGATGGGAGAACGCACAAGGAAGGGTGAAAGATGTGAGTATTTTACAATGTCGCAGCGTCGACCAATTTCAATGTCGTTGTTCAGCAGCTGAGGGCTGCGGGATCGGCAGCCGCAGAGAAAGCGGCAAAGGAAGGTTTTCCGGGGGGACCTAACCTAATTGTCGTTGTCCTTCCAGATGGTGGTAATGAAATATACAACGCAGTGAAACAGTGAGGTGTTCTTTTGTCCCTCTGCGCCTATCTCATTTTTCCATAATCTATTCAGTTTTGGCGATATCACAGTCAGTTTTTATATAACATCCTTTTTGGAAATTCATCATCTCTTGTTAGATGGGTGTTGCGACTCAGTGTCTTAAGTCAAACAAATGTTTCCGTGCGAAGATTCAATACTGGGCTAATGTCTGCTTGAAGTAAGTTCTGCTGAAGTTTTGTGATGTGTGTTCGCTGATCTCCTCGAATAAGGATCAACCCCAAGCTAGGGGGTATCAACACTATACCAGATCCTGCATCAGTTCAGGCCATTACGGATCCCAAAAACCCGACGATCGTGATGGGTGAGCTACCTCTCCTTGTTTATCTTAACTGTTGTGGACGACTTCGCCTTTCTGCAGGAGCCGATGTTATCCACCCTGCTCCCGGATCTCAAGGACGTCCTTCTTTTACAGCCGTCGTTGGCAATGTTGACTCCGATAATGCCAAGTATATTGCGACTATGCGAGTACAGACATCGCGACAGGAAATTATCGATGATCTGAAGGATATGTGCAAAGTAAGTCTTTTCTTTTGTTAAAGCTGTAACCATTTTCGACCGGTCTTCCAGGAAATTTTGAAGAAATATGCTGGTTATCGATCGCAAGTTGAAAAGCAGCCCCAATCAGCTCCGAAGAGGTTGATTTTCTATCGAGGTTAACCTTTTCAGTGCCAGGAGTAAATATTACAGTGCTGAGTCAAACCATAGATGGCGTTTCCGAGGGCCAATTCCAACAGGTTCTTGACCTGGGTGAGCTGGTTTTCTGTATCTTCGATACATCTGACATCGCTCTTTTAGAGCTTCCATTAATCAAAGGTCTGATCTCTCAACTTCGTGTCCTTCCGTTACTAAAGCTTTTGCAGAGGCTTGCGCAGAGCTGAAGATGACGCCAAAAATTACGATCATCATCGTGGGCAAGCGTCATCATGTTCGGTGCGATGATCTCTTTTTTCTTTCAGGAACATCAGCTTGCTCACGTCTTGCTTGTACTAGGTTCAAGACGCAGGACCCAAAGGACTCCGATAGGAGTGGAAATTGTCCGGCAGGCACTGTGGTCGACAGAGAGATTGGCCATCCGACAGAATTTGACTACTTCCTACAAAGCCATGGTGGCCTCCTCGGAACAAGTCGCCCCGCACATTACTCTGTGTGTGCCCTGTTGTTTCCTCTGAAAGTGTTCGTTTTTGCTTATCTATTGCTATTCTTAGGTGTTGTACGATGTTCGTAGATGGTCCCCTTTTATTCTATTTCCGTTGCTGATATTTCGTATCCAGGAGAACAACTTCAAGTATGTTCTTCTCACCTCTACGTGGTTATGCGTAGCTTATCTGTCTACAGTGCCGATTCGATGCAAGCGCTTTCTTTCGCGTTATGCCATGTCTACGCTCGTTCAACCCGTTCTGTCTCCATCCCAGCGCCTGTATATTGTAAGTACATGATATTGCTAAAAACAACTAGCCTTAGCACTGACTCCCGTGATAGATGCTGATATCGTTTGTTCGAGGGCAAAAATTCACTATGACCCATTAGGAAGCCTCGACTTTTCTGATACCGCAACGGCCACAGGTAGTCAAGCAACGGCCACGTTGGAGTCTTTCAAACGTGACTTCAGGCCACTTCATGATAACACGTCGAGAGTCATGTATTTTTCGGTAAGATTGGTTTTTCTCTCTTGGAGCGTAATTTATTCTGATACAGCGTAAGTAATTTCATGTACAGTGAATCATATGCCCTTTTATACGCTTTCGTTATGCTATCTTGCTCCATTACCTTCGGTATATATAACGATTTACCGACATCCATCTCACAATTCGTTATGCTATCTTGCTCCATTACCTTCGGTATATATAACGATTTACCGACATCCATCTCACAATTCGTTATGCTATCTTGCTCCATTACCTTCGGTATATATAACGATTTACCGACATCCATCTCACAACTGCCTTCGCCATCGTACGTACCACTTCAATCTTAAACAGTCGTACATAAGACATTGGTACTCTGTTGTTGCCTTTATTGTACAATTTGAATTGTATATTCCTGCTTTGCTATTTCCGTGTACGTGCGACGTTATGTATGAAGCAACATTACTGTTTAGTTGTCCCCATTCATTAAGTATTAGGACTGTCGGACGTCACTCATTGACATATACTCTTACATTTGATGCAGGAATCGACGAGCTTTGACATATCAGGGCCGATAGTTAGAGTTGTCGAGGTCTGACATCCCGGACGAGAAATGCTTGCACGCACATAGCAGCCGCCAACACCAGCGATCTGTTGCGATGCAGTCGGTCGAATGAGATAACTGTAAGAATTGGCAACATGAAAAGTTGGTGGCAACTTGTCGAGGCTGATCAACAAAAATCTCATGATGTCGAAGGAAGATAGGTACTTGTCGGACATCTCTCGAACCAAGTACGCAGGTGCTTTTCAGGCTCAACGTCGGAGTCCGCAGGTAGTCACTAACTTACAATGGCGTACTCATCGTGAGAGAGAAGGTTTGGCTTCCGTCAAGTGGGAGAACAATGATCTCGAGCCGATATGACAGAGTGAGGCTTCTGATATTAGACGGAAGAGTGAAAGGTTGTTTCCAGGAATCTAATTGTTCTCAGTCGTTGAATATCCGACATCAACCCAAGCCCGTAGTTCTGTGCCGAATTGAATCATTAACCATAAGATCCTGCAGGACGATAAGCATTTTGACCTTCCCTTGACGCAAAAGGTCGATAGACTCACAAGCAAGCT
>QGOB01000212.1:0-105470 GCA_003313055.1 Termitomyces sp. MG145
TGATGTTACTTTCCCAAAGTTTCTTGCTGCCTGGATGTCTTCTACGTGAGTTAGTAGTGCGTCATCTGTTGAGCTGCATGGACGTCCTCCAAACTGTGTCGGAGGGACAAGGTCATATTTGCCTACCATGTAGCTTAGCCTTCTTGCTATTATGCTCTCCAGTACCTTGCCCATACACTCGAGCAGCTGGATAAGCCTGTATGCCCTGGGTTCTGAGTAGTCCGGTTTGTTCGGCTTCCGTAGTGCAACTGCTACTGCCTTCCGCCAAGGTTTCGGGTGGTGTCCAGCCTCAACGCAGTGGTGCATCAGGGCAAAGATCGTCTCCTCGTCTGACTCCCATGCCCAGCGTACTGTATTGAAAGGTTGTTGACTTACCCCTGGCGCTTTCTTCACGCTGTGTCTGTAGATTGCCTCCCTTACTTCTGCCCGTGTGACTCTGGTGTGTAGTAAGTCATGGTTTTGTTGGTGCGCTAGGTCTGGTTCGTCGTTGTTTTGCAACGCCGGCGGTGGTTTGAACAGTGCTTCGCGTAGCGCGTCGCACTTATCTTCGTGTTCAATTGCCAATTCGCCTGTGCTTCTTTTTATTGCTGGTGATGGATAGTTTCTTGTGCCTTTCGACCATTCCCTTAGTCCCCACATCTTTTGTGGAGTGGACTCCTCGAGCGTGTCGTTTATCCATTTCCGTTTCTCATGTTTGTAGAGTCTCCTGAAATAGTTAGTGACTTTCCGGATTTCTCGGTCTATTTCTGCATTTTGGGTGCCCCACTGAGCTTTGTACACTCTCTGGTTCTCCTGCAAGGTCATCCTTTTGTCGTTGGCCTCTGTTAGTGCCTCTGTCCACCATGGGCGCGCTTTATTTGATGGTTTCCTTTCCTTCGCCGTCCCCTCAGTGGCTCTCGTCATGGCTGCTGTTATCAGTTCTACGTCGGTATCTAGTTCTTCTGGGGTGCGGTTAGTGCTCATGTCTCGTAGTATTTCCCACCTTTCAGCGTTTGTCGCCATTTCATGAGTGAAAGCATCTTGCCAGTCTGCTGACTTTGTATCTTTGAAGTTGTACCTGCTGCCCATGATGTTCTGTATCTCCGTCGATCCGTGATCTATCATCCATTTTAGTGCGAAATGGTCAGATCCGCAGGCCAGGCTTGGGTCTATTGCCCATTCTTTTGCCGCGTCTAGTGCCATAGCATCCGCGTTTGCCCACGTTAAGTCAATCACTGACGTGGCTCCTCTCCTGCGGTGCTCGTGGTATGTGCACTCCCCTTTCTCATTGAGGATTGTGAAATCGTGATTTTGCAGCCAGTCGACCATTTCTTGGGTCTTGTTTGTCGGTTCCTGGTCGTTTTTACTCCATATTGGGTGGTGTTGGTTCCAGTCGCCTGATGATTACACAGCCAGACTGATGAGGTTGTTGTGACAACAGGCAAATGTGAGTCTCACCCCCAAGAATGATCATCATTGATGGTAAGGTTCAGAGTGTGGAGTGAAGAGTGTTAAGTGCTGCTGAACACCGTAAGCGTCGAATTTTTGATGTCTGGCAAGGGACAACTTAATTTCATTGTGATTTATTATACCTTTCCCTCAATATTAACTCGCTACCCTGATACACCATATTACAGATATATATGAACTACTGAACGTCGTACATACCCTCAGTCAAGTATATGAGACTGAGGGTAAGCAACTACATACCTAAAATAGCGGACACAACACCAACAGCTTACCTAGTCCCATTACTTACTCGTGTGCTCTAGGTAGGCTTAGCTCAGTCAAGTATACGAGACTGAGTTCCCATTACTTACTCGTGTGCTCTAGGTCTTGTCTTCTAACAGGTTATGGGAGTGTGCTGCTTCACATACTGAAGTTAACGACCATTTTTTTTGTGTGTGGACATAATTATGTCCGATCCTGAAGGGCTATTTGCCTGATATTTTCTTGTTTGATTACTGCGCAAACGATGCGCGCTGTGTACTTGGTGGACACGAGCTGTCCTCACTGTTTGATCTGACTAGTATTATGGCTCCAACCCAAAATCCTGTCGATACTAATATGTCCCCTCTACTAATGCTGCAGCTGCAGAGATGCACCGGATTGACAGGCTGCTCATCGTGCAAACCAGCTCAAGTTTGCTCAGTATCATGAAAACTGGACAGTGGAGGAGTGGAAAAGAGTTTTGTGGAGTGATGAGACAAAGATCAATTGGATTGGATCAGATGGGAAGGTATATGTGTGGAAAATTCCAGTAGAACCACTATCTGACCACATCACTACACCAACTGTCAAGCATGGAGGAGGAAACAATTTAATGGATATAGGGCTGCATGGGTTGGAATAGAGTAGGGAAGCTCATTGAAGTTCAGGGGAAGATGGATGCTGCATGCACAGTATTGTGAGATTTTGGATGAGGGAGTGGTGGAAAGCTTTGAGAAGTTGGAAATGGAGGAGGAAGGACAGTATTTTCAGCAGGACAACAACTCAAAACACACCTCCAAATGGGCAACAACCTGGTTTTCTGATAACAACATCATTGTGATATCCTGGCCTGCCCAATCCCCTGACCTCAATCCCATTGAACACCTCTGGGTTTACATCAAGCACAAACTTTTGGAGTATGAGGTACCTCCTAAAGGAGTGCATGAGTTGTGGGAGAGAGTGGTCAAGGAGTGGAATGAAATACCACCAGAGATATGTCAAAGCCTCATAGAGAGCATGCCTAAAAGGATCAAAGCAGTTATCAAGGCAAATGGAGGCCATACCAAGTACTAGATATGAAAATTAGAGTAAATTAGAGTGGTGTAAGGGCGACCTCAGAGAGCTGTGGAACTCACACAACTGGCAGAGGAATATCCAAAGATGTATTAGCAAGTGGCTACAGTGTACAGGGCTAGCTACTCACCTGGCAGAGGGATATCCAAAAAGAATAAGTCTGAGGAATCCCTGTGCCAGGATGTGGACGCTTCTGGGGCCCCAGAAGCATGGGAATCAACTATATAATACACATAAGCCACTGAAAAAGGTGTGTGGGAATAAAAGATGAAAAACTCGGACATTGCCAGAGAGTTGATTGGTAAAGAATTACCTAATCAAAAACTCGGACAATATGTAACAGACAATGTATGAAGGAATGGAGACAGAAAGAAGGGGAAAAAGGAAAGGGAAAGGGAAGGGAAGGATGGATGTATGGAAGTAGAAAGAATGTATAGGCTCAGGAAGGGATGTCCCCTTACATCACCCCCCCTCTAGCTTGCAGCGCCTCGATGCATGCCATGCTGACTGGAACAGTGTTGGTGACAGAGTGTAGAGGCCCTGAACCAGTTTGGGGGCATCCAGGTGCCTGTCATAGAATTCCTTCACTCGGAGAGGGGCCCTAACACCCTCGGCAGGTTCCCAGGAAGAGTCCTCATAGCCAAAACCTTTCCACTTCACCCGATACTGGAGCTTGTGGCAGAAAATGCAGCTGTCTAGGATGGCCTCGACTTCATAGTGCTCTTCATTGTCCACAATTATTGGCGGTGGCAAGAAGTCCGCTCGCCAACCTGGGATTGGATCTACAACTGCAGGCCGAAGTTTGACAACATGGAATACTGGATGAATACCATGCATTGCCTGGGGTAGGCGCAGACAGTATGCTAAACGTCCCACTGCACACTCCACTGCATAAGGGCCCAGGAACTTGTGAGAGAGCTTTTTGGACGGGCATGTGGTCTGAATGTCTTCAGCATCCAAGTAGACCTTGTCTCCAGGCATATATTCTGGTGTGGGAGTCTGCCACTGGTTATAGTAATGGGCCATGTCATCTTTGGCCTTGGCTAGAGCTGCTCTTGCCTCCTCTTGAGCCCGTTTCATGCAGTTCACGAATTTGTTTACAGACTCATTCTGAGAGGGGCACTGGCATGGTTCAAAGCCCATGCATGGATTATGTCCGGTGTCAAGCAGGAAGGGTGTGGTCTGTGTTGCGGAATGCACATGGTTGTTGTACTGGAACTCTGCATCCGGGAGCGGCTCATCCCAGTTGTCTTGCCGTTTGCTGCAGAAGATCTGGAGGTACTGTTCTAGCTCCTGGTTGATGTGCTCTGTCTGGCCATCTGACTGGGGGTGATATGCAGTGGAGGCCTGAAGCTTGATCCCTAACAGGCGGTACAGTTCCCTGGTAAATTCTGCAATAACCTGAGAACCTCAATCTGATACAAAGGCATTGGAGAGGCCATGCAACTTCCAGACATTTTTGCGGTACAGGTTGGCAGCACCCAGTGTGGAGCAGGTGGTAGTGGTGGGGATGAAGTGTGCTCTCTTTCCTACACTGTCCACAACCACCATGACAGCATCATAGCCATGTGCATCTGGCAGTTCTGAGATGAAGTCCACTGAGACCACGCTCCACCTTTCTTCAGGAACAGGAAGAGGGTGCAGCTCACCCATTGGTGCCTGATGGAAGGGCTTGGTTCTAAGGCACATGTCACAAGTGCTGGTGTAGGCACCAATATAGCATGACATCTAGGGCCACCAGTAGTTGCATGACACCAGTTCCAGAGTCTTCCAGCGTCCTGGGTGCCCTGCCACCTTGGAATCATGGTGCTGCTGTACAATCCACCGCCTCAATTCTGGGTCATTTGGCATGTAGATGCGTCCCTGGAACGTTAGGATCCCTTGGTCCAATCGCCACTCCTGACTGTGAACAGAACGGGTCCCTGTCTGTCGGCCTGCCTTAAGCGTTGCTGCTGCTTTAGCCATCACATCCTCATGGAGTCCTTCTCAGTTGCTCTTCCATATATCTGCCAGAATGGATACCTCTTCATCCTGGATTGTCAGACCTTCAAGTGCCCGAATCGCAAACAGCTCTGGCTTAAGCAGGACAATATTGTCATTGTCTCCTGCTTCAGTCCTGTGGTCTGCCCGACACTGATATGACCCAGTCAGCGCTGACTGCCCGACACCAACAAGTCAAACCAAGCACATGACCTCAGCATGTGACCACTACTAACCAACCACTAACGACACCGACTGTTACCAACAATCACCTTAACAACCAGGCCGACCTTGGACAATCCAACCCCCTCTATGGCCCCTGACCAGTGGCCAACAATCAATTGTAACCATGTTACCAATGACCCAATGATCGTAAACTTATTTTCATCTACAATTTTCACTTACAATTCTCTGTCTCAATCTACTTACAATTTTTCTCATATTACTTACAATTTTCCTATTCAATAGCAGCCTCCGACATGCGCTATCACATGCAACTGCTAGGCTTACTATCTCTTACCAGTTTCCTCTTTTATCGTCTTACCTACCTATAAATACTGCCCTGTCAGTAGCTAAACATCATCAAATTATACCAGAGTCTAGTCTCCGCTTCAGACTACACTTAAGATCTCATTCTTGCTCTCGCTTTGTTAATGGCTGATTTGGGTTTACCCAGTCCAGTCTCCCTTCGTTTGCCCGCTCAGCTTAACGGCCTCGTTAAACTTAGCACTTCCTTTGTTTTCCACACTCAGTTTGACAGTATTGTTGAACTTAGTGCTTGTCGCCTTCGTTACGCATCATATGGGCACCCTCATTTCACCTTTGTTAAGCACCATATGGATGCCCTTGCTTCGCCTTTGTTAAGCACCATACGGGTGCCCTCGGTTTGCCTTTGTTAACGCTAGCGCTTATGGCTAGTGACTCGTATATTTCTGTTAACTCCTCCTATATTCCTTAACGACCTTCTGGGTCTTCACAGATCTCTCTCCACCTGCGGTAATTTGGTAGCAACACTAACGGCCACACTGCTATCTCTTACCGCTCTCGCTCACTTTCTTACTGGCCCCAACCTCACAACTCCTTACCAGGTTTCTGGGACTTTGCTAGACTCCTCTCACACATACATGTAAAGCTACTACTTGCTAGCTATCCCTATCTAGCTGGTCTTGTTGGTTGTTTCCTGCACGGCAGCTAGGCAGCAAGTTAGCGCATCATTTTGGAGCCCACCGTGAGGGGTTTTATAGCAAAATTCCACCGGAAACTCGCCTCCAGGCCAAAAACCGCTTATGTCTCGTTACCAAAGCTTTGCTCCCTGTTATCCCTTTTGACATTCCCCCTCCTTTGCCGTTAACACCCTTAACGACTCTGCCTTGTAACCTTGAAGAGGAACTCCCCATTTGCCCATTACCGTCCGACTCTAGCGACATTTGTTAATGACACCGTCCCCCTTATTGAAGTCTCGATTCCACTTGTTACCGACCCCCTTTCCTACGACAACGTCCCTCGCTCCCCCAAGGCCCTTGCCGGTGACAAAAGAGTTCAGCTTGTTAAGCAGTGGCTTGCCGATTTCAAGTGACTGCAAGGCCTTAATGACAAGGCCCTCGCTACCTTCCTTCGCTACGCTAGCGGCTTCTTCCTCGCTAATGGCAAGCTTTGGCAATGCAACTGTAACAGCAAGCACAAGCTCTTCATACTAACCAACTCACGACTTTGCATCCTGCATGCTATGCACAACGACCTTGGACATCGCGGTCTGTTCGCTACAAGAGCCGCCCTACTGGAGCGCTTCTAGTGGCCACAGGTAGCGGCTGATATTGTTTGGTACATTTGCTCATGCCACATTTGCCAAGTCCACCAAACAACCAAAGTCCTCATACCACCTACTGTTGCTACCCCTGCTGCTCTCTTCAGCAAAATCTATATCGACACCATGTTCATGCCGCCTTCAAACAAGTTCAAGTATATCATCCAAGGACGCTGTTTGTTAATCCACTATCCCGAGTTCCGCATGCTTGTTTGCAAAAATACTGACGCGATTGCTAAGTGGCTCTTTGAAGACATCATTTGCCGTTGGGGTGCCCTTAACGAAATTGTTACTGATAACGGCCCTTCCATCATCAAAGCTGTCGCTTACCTCACCAAGAAGTACCACATAAACCACATTCACATATCCGGTTACAACAAGCGAGCTAACAGTATTGCCAAGCAACCTCATTTCGATGTTAGACAAGCCCTCTTCAAAGCTGTTAACAGAGACCAGTCCAAGTGGAGCTCAGCCACTTACTCTGTCTTCTGGTCAGAACGTGTTACCGTTCACCGCCGCATGGGCTGCTCCCCTTACTACGCCACTACCAGTACCCATCCCCTCTTTCCCGCCGACATTGTAGAAGTGATCTACCTCCAGCCACCTCCCGATTCCTTGTTAACAACTACCAAACTCATTGCTCAATGCGCCATTGACCCTCAATGCAGACAAGCCAATCTCAACCATTTACATGACACTGTTCTTACCGCCTGCCGTTTAGCTGCTATTTGTTTTGAACAAGAACATGCAGCTACGATACAAGATTACGACTTCAAGCTGGGAAATCTAGTGTTGATGAGAAATACGCAAATTGAAGTCACTCATAACAAGAAGATGTGACCTCAATACCTAGGACCGCTAGTGGTAATATCCCAAAACCATGGAGGCGCTTACATTCTCTGCAAACTAGATGGATCCGTACTCCACAACCGGTAGCAGCCTTCTGCTTAGTCCCTTACTTTGCTTGCAAACACATTCCTCTCCCTACTGACACCTTCGACATCGATACCGACTGTTTAAGAATGTTAGAAGAAACTGACTTACTCGACGATGAAGAACCCATCAATCCTGACGACTCATTGGACAATGCCATTGAAGAAGACTAGAAAACACTGTTTGCACCTATACACCCCACTCACCGTTAAAACCCCAAAAACCTTAACAGTTCTCGATAAGCCCTTATTTCTATCGTTTCATTCCCCTTTTCATCTTTACTTACTCCGTTTCTATTCATCATAGACTTTTTTTTTACATACGCTTTCCGACATACACGCCTACTGTTAAGCCCTCTATTTATTCTTTCTAACTTGTCACCACTGTTTCCCATTTGCCTTTCGTTAAGATGCAGTCGTTAAGCGACGTTGCGCAAGTGCCATGATGATCTACTGAGTGTTTATCTTTTTCAAACCGTTTATTCCCTTTTGCTTTGACCCTTTGCTATTCGTGTCACCTTTTTTCAGGCCGTTATCTTACCAGTCAGGCCAGACTCCAAGAAAATTTTTTTTTTTTTTAATTTATTTAAAGACCCCTTAAGGGGGTCAGTCTGTGACTATAGTAAAACAAAAACTAAAAAAAGATAAAAGTTTTTTTTAGAGTGAGGCAGGAGGCAGGTCGTCATCCGAGGGCAGTTCCCCATCCCCCAATTTTCCCCAGTACTCCTCAGTCATGCCCACCTCAGACTGCCATGCGATGAAGGTGTCGCAGTCATCTTGATAGCATGACAGTGTGCTCTGTGCCCTCACCAACAGCCAGTAGCGAGCTTGCGCCGCTCACAAGTCATCCTCCTGTAAGGGCAACCTCAGAGAGCTGTGGAAGTCACACAGCTGGCAGAGGGATATCCAAAGATGTATTAGCAAGTGGCTACAGTGTACAGGAGCTAGCTACTCACCTGGCAGAGGGATATCCAAAGAGAATAAGTCTGAGGAATCCCTATGCCAGGCTGTGGACGCTTCTGGGGCCCCAGAAGCATGGGAATCAACTATATAATACACAGAAGCCACTGAAAAAATACTGTGGGAATAAAAAGATAAAAACTCGGACATTGCCAGAGAATGGATTGGTAATGACCATCAGGTGACTCTGGCAATGTCAGGTGGTCTGGAGAAGTCAGATGACCAGGAAGGGATCAGATGACCTTAAGAGCAAGGTCAGGTGATCAGAAATGCAGACACAATATGTACAGATAGTATCTAAAGGGAAACAGAAGGGAAAAGGAAGGGGAAAAAGAATCGGAAAAGGAAAGGATGGTCTCTAGGGGTTGTCCCCTTACATCACCCCCCCTCTAGGGTGCAGCGTCTCAATGCACTGGACGGTGGCAAGGCCAAACAGACTGGAAAAGTGCTGGAGAGAACCAAGACTCAAATGCAGCCCAGTCCGGAAACATGTTTGCGTCGTCCTTTAGAATCTCCTGCACCAAATCGGCCATGTGCCCAGCATTCATATAGGATAATGCCCACTTGATCGTCCACATTGGATCGCTGAAGGAGGAGGCATGCAAGCTAATATACAGCTTGCAGGCAGTCAGAAATTGACATCCTTGAGCTCGGTCTCGATCAAAAGAGGGAGGATGGGTGGCCTTGATTGTGGATGAGGGCGTGGAGACAATCGTCGTCGCAACAGGGGGCAGCAGGGTGACAGCCACTGCGGGGAAGACTCTAGTGAGGGGATGGTCTGGAGTCAGCAATAGGAGGGCATTGGAGAGGACAGCGGGGCTAGGGATGACCCCTAGTGAAGCAGAGCGCATGGAGGAAAGGAGTTCTTTGAGCTGAGCCTGCATGGTAGAGAGCTAGTGAGAGAGAGCAAGTTGGGTAGTGTTGGAGGTGGAAAGGCCCTGTTTTACAGCCTGTAACCGAGCATAGGCGTCATCCTGAGCAGGGACAGGGGTGCCTGGGCCAGGAGGAAGGTCTGAGGCTGAGGTGGCAGGCATAGTAGAGAAGGGACCAAAAAAGGACTGGTGGAGGAGCTAGCAGGCAGGAGTGGGGCCCTGGAGGCAGAAAAGAGGGAGACAGAGGAGCACAACTGCTTGGGTGAACCCAGACCAGTTAAGAGAGACTTATTCTGCTGTAAGGGTGACCTCAGAGAGCTGTGGAACTCACACAACTGGCAGAAGGATATCCAAAGATGTATTAGCAAGTGGCTACAGTGTACAGGGCTAGCTACTCACCTGGCAGAGGGATATCCAAAGAGAATAAGTCTGAGGAATCCTTATGCCAGGATGTGGACGCTTCTGGGGCCCCAGAAGCATGGGAATCAACTATATAGTACACATAAGCCACTGAAAAAGGTGTGTGGGAATAAAAGATGAAAAACTCGGACATTGCCAGAGAGTTGATTGGTAAAGAATTACCTAATCAAAAACTCGGACAATATGTAACAGACAATGTATGAAGGAATAGAGACAGAAAGAAGGGGAAAAAGGAAAGGGAAAGGGAAGGGGAGGATGGAAGTATGGAAGTAGAAGGAATGTATAGGCTCAGAAAGGGATGTCCCCTTACAAGTGGGTCAAAAAACTGCCTCAATGATTGAATATTTTGTTTGATTTATTAATAAGCAAGTTCTTGTCAAAATCACATGATCTATACATTATTATGAAGCCAGGATGCAGTTGTATATCATGTGATTTTCTACGATTTTTTTGCTTAGGTAATTGTTGCACACCATGTGAATCTTTCCAAAAAGGCCAAACATTGGGGCAGTTCTTTGAGCCAGTATATGTTGATTGTAAGTTTTGTAATATTTGGTGAAATAGGATTGATCAGCAATCATAAAGCATGGTGTAGCACTATTGAGAAGTAAACTGGTTGGCATACTATTATTTATAGCCATTAAAACTTTGCTAATTTCTTGGGTATGATTAATTAATATGTTCATATTGCTGATACTTCTGAGTTTCTTGAATTTTGAGCAATTAGGACTCCAGCATCCATTCTTTCCACAATTATAGCAAGTATCATCAGGTTTTGGCTCTTGTTTGAATTTTTTTTTCATTGGCTTATGAATTGGTTTGCTCCTTGGACTATGACCATTTTTGCTCATTAAAGCTAAGGTTTTTGATGAGGCAGCATCTTCATGAGTAATATTTTCACATACCATCATTAGTTCAGCAGATACAACTTTGATAGTAAGCATAGTCCTGCAATGAAGTAGATTTGATTTCACAACCTCTCAAGCAAGAGTACAGGGAAGTGATAGAAGGATTGGATTGATAATAGTAAAATTATTGGGATTATGACTGGCTTCAATGAATCAACAACAAATGTTCAAATAGAAACCAATATGATTGTACATTGATGAAGCACCATCCCATTGCTTGGTATAAAGCTGCTGGTAGTAAAAATGAATATTGGTACTGCTTTGAAGCTCAATGTAATTCTTCTTCAGCTGATCCCACATTTGTTTAGATGTTTTTGTTGATACAATCAACTTGCATTGTGTATATTCAATGGCATTGAAAATGAGACTCATAGCAACATCATCTTTATTAAGTCAACATTTGGATTTTTTGTTATATTCCTTGGATTGAAGTATACCAAGGAGTTCACAACTCTCTTTCTTCATGTAAACAGAAGGAGTTTCCAATGATGAACTAGATTCAACTGCTACTTCAGGAAACAAAGATCTCAACCAGATACAATGCCTCAGAGGGATTTAGTTTGTAATGCAGCCTTTATATTATCAGACTATATGTGATAGTTTGTTCCATTAAATTTTGCAAATTATAGAGTGATCAAAGTATCATTGACATCAGAGCTGGGGCTCATAACCTGTTGCAGTATAGACATCATGCAAACAGAATCATAAACAATATATATATATATTGAAAATCAAATGAAGGCTGGAATAATGAGTTGAAGGATTATTAAGATTGATAATAACAAATAAGTAATTCTACCTGGAATAATAAGTCAAAAGATGACTTATATCCTAGTATACAAAGCTATTTTATACCTCTATTATTCAGGTGAAACATAGATGAGTATTTATAAATCAGGTCTCAAGGTTTTTTTTGCTTTAAGTGCACACAGCCTACATATAATACAACACTGTCCATCTTATACTGTAGACTGTACTACTAGCTCTCCATCAATTAGTGCCTTCTTGCAAGGCTACAAGACAGAACTGAATCCTCATCTACCTCATTAAACTCTTAACAACATCATAAGAATGGTAACTTGTCAATGGCAAATCACCCAGCACATCTTTGAGCTTGAATAGTGTCTTCTAAAGGGCTCTGATGAAATTTGTACTCATGTGTATCATTTGCAATTCCACAATGCATTTCACAAGATGTAAAGGTTTTGAGGAAGCAAAGAGATGATTTACTGTTAGTTCACAGCTCCATGTCATTGCACCATCAAAGCAGCCTTTTTCTAGTCCGAAAAGGTATTTTACAGGCAAAACAGCTATATCAAAGAACAGGTATAAAGACCTGCAAGGTCACCATCAGATGAGAAAAACCAGGACTGACTATCTTTCAGCAACTATAATGACAGCAAGTGTGAAAGAAATCAGCCAGAAAATATATGACAGAAAAATACTGCATGATTTTTGCATGTTATTAATGATTTTATCTTTCAAATCCCAGATATTTTGTGGAGGATTCATCTAGGAAACTATAATTCAGTAGTAGCATAACAACAATCTTCTTGGCACATTTCCAATCTCATTGCTTCTTCAGATCTAAAGCAATATATAATTTTAGAATGATCCTGAGCATGAGCAACATAAGAAGACTCAGTCAAAACTGACATTATTTGTGCTCTTTTTCTGAGCCACAAATAAAGCTGTTTTTTGCCAACTTTGGAATCTATCATGATTGAAACCATTGTTAGCTTTTGCTTCAATGCCTCTGTTTCAGGGGCATCATCTCCACATGTCACATTCTTCCCTACATCTCACTATTCTTTTTTGTCAAGGTTTTCCCAGTAGCCACAGCTGTGCCTAATATGCTTCCTGCCTGACCTTTAACACTCTAAACAAGTAGAGCCTAACATACTCATTGGCTCCCCCTAGACATATCCAAATGCCACAGCAGCATAGCCCTGTACACTCCAGGGGGTCCTCCAGAGAAGACTATGCTCATTGCGTGAAACATGGACAGCAAGAACAAAATCTGGGTCAAAATGTTCACTTCTCCATAAAGCAATCTGGCAGTCACCCAACTGTTACCGTGCCACTGTTGGGTGGTGGCCAAACAAGCTGATATTCATCCTCAATGCAGAGGCTTTAAGTTCTTTGGTGAGTTACTGAGCAAAAAGGCACAAGCTTTGATGACATTGGCCTTGAGTAAGAGCGCTGACTTAAATACATGAGTAGATTGAATAAATGAACTGTGTTTACACTAGGGCCTCCCACTACCCTACACCATTTGTGCTAAGTGTGGCCTGTAGATTCAGGCATTCTATTAACTCACCAGAAGTGGTGGCGACAGATGGCTGCCCCTGCCTTAATAAAGGGAGTAGTATCAGCTAAGTAACACACAGCCAGAACATTTCATGCCCCAGATCAAAGACTAAAGGAAATACTCCTAGACTGTGAGCCCAGAAAAGCAAAGAGAAGTAAGGCAATACAATAGGAAAAAATGCCAGCTGACAACAAACAACAAATCCTCAGATATAGAACAATCTGACAACAAGAACATCTCACCAATGCTAGCTGCCTGCTTGTCCTCACTGACCAGTCCCCCTCCAAATATCACCAAACTTAGCTTGTTGCATGAAGGACAGCAGTCAACCTCCCTCAATGGGCAACATGACTATGGTTGAGCTTTCTCCCCCTCTTCACTCCCTTCCCTTCAGTCCACAGATATAGATGCCATGCCACAGTCACCTCTGGCAGCCAAGTCTAGAGAAGACCCTCCCTAGATTGTTAAATGCAGGCCTATTGATAAAGTGACTCTCATGGCTGAACCACAGAGATGGAGAGATTGTAAAGTTTCTTCAGCTCCTAAAAGAATTGAAAAGGACTCCAACCCCTGCAGAGGGTTTTCCTACAATACACCTCTTGACTTCTCCTTAATTCAACCTGCTCCCCATCCAAAAGAAGCATTTCAAGTCCTACCCCAAACACAAACTCTGGATATGCATATGTCAAGCTAGTAAAGAAGGTGACCTTGTAGCGGCTGGAGAAAATCTAAAAGCATTGATAAAGGCAATGACTAGCAAAAAGGCCAAGTTATCCTCACTGCAGCAGGAAAAAGAAATAGCCTTCAAGAGGAGGACAAAACATCAGAAGCTGCCGTACCATTTCCTAGTATCTGGCATTTCTGACCTTGCCAGCAAACTGTTAGAAGAGCATCCAACCATATCAACCTCTGGTGCTACAGCTTTCATCCTGCCATACAACTCTCCAGTCCTCTGGTTCCTGTACATAGTGGAGGGTTTTACCTTGAGCATCAAGACACAAGAAGCAATTACAGAATCAGAAGAAGAGGCCACCAAGATTAAACACAATGTGGAACTGGCCATAAGCTTGCTGGAATTAATAGAGGTTAAGCTGGTAAGAGGAGAGGACTCTGCAACTAGAGCAACTAGATTCGGAACAAGGAAACTAATGTGGAACTTATATTTCCATGCTCCACTGCCCATTACATGGTTGAGCTATTTTTAGCTTCTCCAGCACCTCTGCACCATGTCGTTCATCAATATAGATTACAGCAGCATGAAGCTGGTTGACAAAGAAACAGGCTGCACTGTTTCAATTGCAAGGGAGCAAATCATAACCAACTGCAATGTGAATACAATGAGCTGGATGAATGGTATGGAAACATGAATAATGAGAAACCAGTCAAGGAAATGGCTGAATTTGCACAGTCAAGCCATGAGATTAAACAAGATGACAATGACTGTAGCTGGAGCCATGGTGGCAGAGGCTTTTATGGGGAAAGTAGAAGGGGCTTTGAAAGGGCTTCTAGATTTGACCACTGCTAATTTGTTCACAAAGATACTACTACACAAATAGACCTTGATACAATGATGTTTTAAATAACAGAAGAACCATTCAGTTGATCCTCGCATTGCTGAGTCGTGAAGTATGGATGAATTTACTGGACTAATAGGTGACAGGTAATCTGTACTGAACTCCATAGCTGGGGTAGGTAATACCCAGGTGGCATTGTGTTTATGACAGATAGGCTGCAGCAGCAATCCTGCCAAGTTTGTGATACTATGTGCCCAAACATCTCCCAAACAACCATCCTGACAACACAAATGATATTATAACACAATGGGCAGATTACATAGTAAACGGACAACAGCACCCCTCTTGAGCAGGAAGAGGAAACAAATATGTCACCAATTAGCCCCCCAAAAATGGCCTGAGAGGGTTTGGAGATAGATCCTAGCATAACAGCACCCCTAACATGGGTCTAAACCCAGATGAGGGCTCTATGTGGGCAAATGACCAGAGACAAGAACATGGTGATGGGCATATGCCTATACTAGATCAAGCCAATGGAAGTACCCCGACAGAAAGTCTTGCAGGCCACAAAACATAAGAAGATACTGAAATACAGGAAACCACATTGAATACTGAGCACCCCACCTGAGTTGAAGGTCCAGGTGCACAGGCAGGAAGACATCAGAAAGGAAAAAAAGAAGGAATAAAAGTCACCTCACTAAACATTAAAAGGAGGGATGCAGAGCAAATGAGATCTAAGTGAGCCATGATGTGCCAGCTAGTTAGGGAGACAAAGATTGATGTCCTTGCAATCCAGGAGACACACCTGGATGATGCCCTGAAGGACCAACTCAATAACTTATTCTATAGACAGATCCACATTATAAGTAGCCTGGATTGTGATAAGACCAAATGCAATAGGAGTCGCATTTATAATAAATAAGAGCACTATGAGGTGAAAGGAAGCAATCATGACAACAGTCATGCCAGGCCATGCAATTCTACTTGATCTCCCATGGTGCAACAACAAGCGCATTAGCTGCCTCAACATATATGCACCAAATAATGTGCAACAAAAACAAATCTTTCTAGAAAATGATTAAACATTTTTGGAGTGAGAATCAAGACATGAACAAGCTGGACATTCTACTCAGAGATATGAATATAGTTGAAGAAGCTATAGACCAGCTGCCAGCGCAGCCGGGATGATGCTCAGGCAACAGAAGCTCTAATAGATCTCAAGACACTCTTTAGAGTATTGGATGGATGGAGAAGACACTACCCATCAATGGTCAACTTCTCTTTCTACATGCAGAACAGGCCAATACAATCTAGAATAGATAGGATATATCTGAAAGAAAAACTATTGACATTTAGCTGGGACTGGGATATCAAATGCACTGGGATTAACACCAACCACCTACTTGTCACTGCAACTATCCTTGACCTCCATCAACCAATAATGGGTATTAGAAGATACACTATGCCAACTGGCTTGCTTGACAAGAAGCTGCTGATGGACAAATTGATTGAAATAGGAAAGGCCTATGAGGACAAGTTAATTAATGCAGTAGAAGTACAAAGTGAAGCATAAAACCCACAAACAATACATAAAGCCTTTAAAATGAAGTTGATTAGCACAATCAGGAAGTATTCAAAAAAGTTAAAGCCTAAAACATTGAAAGAGCTGGCAGCCATACCCTAAATGATGGGAGTATTGGCAAGGAAGCCAAGAAAGTACAGGCCAGAATACTGGACAACAAGATAAAGAAAATTGAAATAAAGCAGTTTGAAAAAGCTAGGGACACTGTCACAACATATTTCTTTATTTTTGGAGAGAATAAGGAGAGAAAACCCTGGAACATGATAGCCATGCTAAAAAGACAAGACCTAGGAACCAACATAATGGAACAGAACTCCAAAAGACTGTCAGAAATAGCCAAGATATATTATGAAGAACTACAGAAACATGATGACCTGAGCATAAGCAAAACACATGAAGAACAAGTAAGGAAAGTGTTGAATTGTCTGGACAAAACCATATTGGACGAACATAAAGAGGAGGTAGGACAGTGCTTCTTGGAAGAAGAAATAATATGTGCAATAAAGGATATAAAAAATGGCAAAGCAGCTGGTCTGGACAGTATCCTCCACAATGTTTGGAAAGTGCTACTGAATATATATGCATGACAATACAGATGGAGAGGAACCAGATGGCTTTAATATAGCAAAAGCCTTTGTGATAGTCTTCAACAATATTTGACAACATGGCATGGTGCCAGGAACTGACTTTGCTGAGGGCTGGCTCTGCCCATTGTACAAAAAGGGCAACAGAACAGATATCAGCAACTATTGACCAATAACAATCCTAAACACTGACTATAAGATTATGACAAAAGTTCTCATGACAAGACTAAGCCAAGTCACTCCACCAATTATACACCAATTGCAAGCGGGCTTCATAAAAGGTCAAAGGATTGAAGATCAGACCAAACTTGCTCACCTCATGATTGAGTGGTGTAAAATGAATGGCAAAAACAGAATGATTGTCTGTCATGATCAAGAAAAAGCATACAATTGGATACTCCACTCATTTTTATGAGGATCACTTACAAATGATTGTCTGTCTTGATCAAGAAAAAGCATACAATTGAATACTCCACCCATTTCTATGGGGATCACTTGTCAAGTTTGGCTTCTTGGACTAATTTATAAACATGGTGAAGTCCCTCTACTCAGATGCAAAGACAATAGTCATCCTAAATGGCAAAAGAAGCAGCCCCTTCAAAGTGACAATGGGTGTGAGGCAGGGCAACTATAGCAATAGAATCCCTTGCACAGAAACTTTGAAAGTCAAAGCTGAAAAGCTTAAGACTAGGGGACAGGGAAAGGAGAATTAAAGAAACTATGTTTGCAGACAATACCACAGTGTACCTAGCACAAGATGACTCCTTCAAAAGCATGCAATGCATCCTGAAATTGTGGTGTAAGGCATCAGGAGCTAGCTTTAACATACCTAAAACAATAGCCATACTAGTAGGCATGGCTGAGTTCAGGGCAAATCTCATAACAACAAGAAGAACCTCACCAGAAGCCAGAAAAATCCCCAAAAATATAAGAATTCTATATGACAGAGAGTCAACATGTCTGTTAGATGCCTTCATTGGAAATGAAGCAGACAGCACAAGTGTATGAATGCCAATGATTGAGAAGATAGTTGACAACATCAAGAGATGGAAAAGAGGAAAGCCAACTCTGGAAGGCAGGAGGCTAATAGTCAGCATGGTGGTTGGTGGCTGCACACAATATTAGTCCCTAGTTCAAGGGATGCCAAAACAAATTGAGGCCCAGATAACTAAGATAATTTGAGACTTCATGTGGGGTGATGGATCCCACCCTACTATAAGTCTTCAAACTCTTGCCCTCCCGCATGAAAGGGGAGGAAAAAAACTCCTTGACCTGAAATCCTGGAATGAAGCAGTTGAGCTGATGAAGATAAAGAGGTATCTAAAGCTTGATAGTGAGAGGCCAAACTGGGCAGAAATTACAGATGCAATAATTGGGTGTAAACTAGCTAAGAAATGGAGAATCAGGGACACATCAGTCCACACAAACATCTTCCTGCAAATGTTAAATGTTGATTCTAGAGCAAAGGAAGGTGGCTTACTACCCTCTTTACAATATATACTATGGATAGCAAAGAAATATAATGTCACATTTTAGACCATGGCATTAGATCATGACCTTTGGCTGAGCATGCCCTTCTGGTCACATATTGGCTTAAGTGAGGTAAGAAGAATATGTTGGGACACCAACCAGGCAGAGTGCCATACTGGTTCATGGCACAAGAACAGTAAGAGATGCAAAACACATTGCAGATGTCACAGACCCAGTGATCAATAGCAGACATAAACCTAGAAAGAACTGTGCATGTGCTCATCATGCAAGGAAATGAGGTTCACTGGCTGACGAGATCCAAACAAGTGTGGACAATTCATGAGAAGCATATTGGATAAGCTTAGTGAAACCCAAACTCTACCCCCCTAACCAATCTCCAACAACAGAAGAACTAGCATTGAGTTCAGGAGAACATGTGTGGGTCTTTGACACAAATGTTACAACTAAAGGGAACTTAGAAGAAGGCTTTTGCATTTTCACAAGCAAAAAATCAGACCTGGACATGTATGTCAACCAGAATTACAATAGACATGGCAACTTCCTCCCTCCATTGTGAGAATATATGCAGACAGGTCATGCAAGAATAATGGGTCAATAGAGGCAATTGCTGGGGTGGGGGCATGGTTTGGCCATAATGACAAAAGAAATATAGCAGTGAGGCTCCCCAAACATCTTCTCCAATCAAATAATTTGGGGGAGGCCACCACTCTCCTCCCTGCAGCAAGAGCAACTCCACAAAACAACTTCCTGCACATTCTGAGTGACTTACAACTTGTTATAGACAGCATAACTAAGTTTCTTCTAGATAAGAAGGATGACAGATGGATTGGAAGTGCAAATAGAGAGTTGATGATGGCCCTTGTCATGGAACTGAGACAGCACAAAGGAATAACTTTTATCAAGAAAGTGAAAGGACATGCTGGGATAGAAGGAAATGAGGGTGCAGATAAACTAGCAAATAAGGGGGCAAACAAAAGCAAGGATCAACCTCTCAACTGCAGGACAGTTTGGAGTTATGGGTGTTAAATTATTGCACATAACTCAAGCAAAACTGTATGAAGAAATAATTGAGAAAAAACTAACTCTCCACAGAAAGGGGATGACTGTACATCTGGACATGACAAGGTGGGCAATACATGAGCATAATGGGGCCACTGATGAACATATATGGCTGTCACTCAGAAGTAAGGATCTGACAAAGGTGGTCAAAACCTTTTTGTGGAGAGCAATGCACAATGCATATACATAAAGTTAGGTCATACTGGCAAAATATCCTGAACTACAAAATGAGGGCAAAGTGCCCACAATGTAATTTGTGATGAAACTTTGGAACATATCCTTACTGAATGTACACACTCAGGACAGGCCCCCATCTGGAAGCTAGTAAAAACATTACATGAAAAGAGAGGCATCGAATTTGAGAATCCCTCTCTAGGAGAGCAGCTAGGATGTGCTCTAGTGGCCTGGCAAGTAAGGCTGGGCAATGGAAAGGTCAGAGCAAAATGCTTCTTGACAATAATCATCTTAGAGACATCCCATGCCATCTGGAAAGCCCACTGCAAATGGAGGATATTGGACAAATCAGATCTGGAGAAAGCCCTGACTGATAGCAAGATGATAAATAAACTAAAAGAGGCAATAAGAGCATAGAGAAAAACTACCTAGCCACAGATGAGAGAAGGTATGGTAAGAAGGCACTGGAAGCTAAGCTAGTTAAAAAAACTTCTTACCACAGGATAAAGACCCCCCTTAAGTCATGGAGGAAGATTACTGAGGTCTTAGTGGGTATTGATTAAAATCCTGAGCCCCCACACTCTGTGTGTAAAGGCATTCCCTTTGGCATGGCTCCTGAATACTGGTTTCTTATTAACAGCTTTAGTGGACTCTCCACCTACCCCTGGAAGCTGAGGTTGACTACTGTGAACTGTCCACTCTCCAATTGCAGTATCATAAAAAAAAAAAAAAAAAAAAAGGAGATAAACTGTGTCTTATTGATTTTTGGAATAGGAGAGATGTGAAGAGAAAGACTGATGGAGGATTAAAGATGGGAGAAGGTAACACTGATGCATTTCTTTGGAGCCTAGCTGTCATGCAGGAAACAACCAAACAGGGCAGACTAGAGAGGAGACATTAGTAGCTAATACTTAGTAGGGTCACAAGCAAGTTCCCTATAGCAGGTTTAGGCTAATGTGGTTTTGTAGTGGTTTGGTGTGAGGTATTGGATAGGAAATGGGGGAGACATTAATGATAGTGACAGACATTAGTTCTGGTTGCTAAGAGCAAGTGTGCAGAGACACTAAGTCACTATAATATAAACAAAGAAGGTTAGCAATACAACAAAAGTGAAAACAAATACTAGTCACTAGTTGCTAGCTACAGATGCTAGCATGGGACAAAAACAATGAGAGTGGTGAGAGCAGAGGTGCTAGTCTTAATGGCTGGTGCTAAGCTTTTGGAGTCTTGGGTTATCATTACTTCGCCAAGTTTTGTGGGGTCACTATCACCTGATCTGCCAGATTAGATAAAGTCGGATCCATCAGCAGCATTAGATATCTCGGTTTTATCATTATCTTGCTATCAGTGCCAGATGGGTCTTATCAACGCACTCATCACGATTGCAATCCGAAGATGAAAGATGGACAGTGGTGCACCACTCAGCACTCAGACCTCAAGCTCCAAGTTTAGTTTTAAATGTATCCACCGAAAGCATTTTGTCTACACAATGTTCCATGATGTACAATACCTACATGTCTATACTGCTAGTTACTACTAGATGATCCAAGTCATCAAATATTCTTTCCCTTGAGACAATGCAGGAGCCCCTCATTCATTGAAAAATTGGATCCTGTGCCCTGGGAAGTGATGTAGGCTTCCTCATCCTCATTAAAAACTCAGATTCTTCATCAGCGGCATCTCCTTTTACTTCCTCTGTAACTCGACATGAGGTTGAGGGATTAGTCTCATGGATATTATTACAGACACGTTTTTGATTGCATTCTTGATGATGTGCCTAATGGAAGGCGAGAACTTGGATGACATGCCAATGGCATTACATGACATTCATCACAGCCATCACAGGCTCTCTATAGATATTGTCTGGAGCGGTGCATTTTGTGGACCTTGTAGGATGGGAGACCAAATCGTTGGTGAAGTTGGGAGCTAGGGAATATTTAATGATCGCACTCATGGGTCATTTTGCCGGGTCATTTGATGGATTCTGATCTGAGTCAGGCTGCCAGCATATTTTGGTGGTAAACCCCCATTGTATGTTATGTAATATGTATTATTTAGTGACAATTTTCTTGGATGGATGCCAGTGCCTAGGCTTTGCCACAGCAAATCTCCTCCCAATTACATTTCGATAAAATCAATCCATTACCTTCTCTGCTCCAGCACACTGTTTCACTCACCTCACCCAGAGCAACAAGTTCTGTTCGGTTTGCCTGCAGTATAAGCGCTGGACTAGCACTCTCCTGAACGATAGGTAAGCAGTGTTGTTGTGTCCTGCAATATCAAATCATTTGATCATTTAACGTCTCCAATACCAGAACCTAATCTTGAATTCTTTTGATACCTACCTGCTCCATCATGTCTAGCATTGCACGCCATGTGGATACTGGGGTGTACTTTGCCGATGAGAGTGTCATCAGTGCTGGCTGCATTGTCCTGGACCCCCACAAGAAGACAGTATGTCTGATAGAAAGACACATTACAGGCACATATGGTATCGCAAAGGGTCGGGTGGATGCTGGAGAGTCCATTTCCCATGCTGCCACTCGTGAGGCCCGGGAGGAGTCCGGAGTGGCATGCATTATTGTGCCACTTAATCTGCCCTCGCGGGCTACGAGGCCTGGTGATCCAGCAAACATTGGAAATATCGTTCAGATGCACCTGGGGTTAAGGGATTTCTTCTGCTTCCAATTGCTTCCTCCTCGATTCCAGGGCCAGGAGAAAGTCAAGATTATTTTTTACTACGTTGCAGTCGTTGATAACACAAAGGAGCCTGAGGCTGGGGAGACCGAGGCATATACAACCATATTCAAACCATACCAGGAGGCTCTCGACCTGCTGGAGGATGAGGGGGACAAGCGTATGGTCAGGCGGGCAATTGACCTGTTTGAAAGTACCTACCCGCATGGTTTTGCAGTGGATCAGTACCTCAAAGCTCAACGTCGCCAAGCAAAGATCGACCCCAGCTTGTCGGAGGGTGTACTGCTCTCTCAGATGAGCTGACTGTCTTCAACTCACCTAGGACCCCCATCATCATGTTCGCATCAACTGTGATCAGTATCATGTACCTGGGGGCCTAAATTTCCTTCTGAAATTGTCCAGGCTTACATTGTTGATCTCCATGTCCTTGATATGTCCTCTGTTATCCTTTTGCTTGCATTAGATGTTGGTTCATTCACCAGCTTTGGCTGCTGATGCTGGATTACTCAAAGACTTACTCCTAAATACTTCGTACCTATTCAGTTATCTCCCAAGATACTCCGTAGGAGTATGGTATATAAAACCCTCAATTACACTAGTAGTAGACGGTTCTTGCAATAACAGGACTTACAACAGCTCCTCAGCGAGACTCTTAGCCAGTGTGACCATACACACTTATATCGGTAGTCTATCGTTACATATTTTGAACTCTCAAAGTCTTTGATCTCTCTCGACTCGCATACAGTGCGCACCCCATAGTTTAGCTGGCCGCGTCCATCCTAGTGGTGAGTCTTGAATTCAAAAACGTCTACTAACATCCAACAATCCAGATATAACTAACTTCCAAAGGAGATCCAACACCGATCTCCTCTCCACCTTCCTCATCGAAAATTTCATCATCATCAGAATAATGGAAATACGGATACAACTTGACATGAAGTTCATAGCCATTGCCATCTATAACTAGTAGGAAACGTCGCTTTCATCTGACCTATAATCATGGTACTCATAATCATCGTCACTATCAGAATCATCGTCATCAGAGTATTCGTAATAAATAAGAGGATCAAGTCCTCGCTCGATAAAATTCAAGAGCACATTTGGCAACTCCAAGCCTTCCATCTGGTATTGATACCCATGATCAAGGTTAAGCGTGATGGTTCTGGGAGACTGCGTATATGACCGTCGAATTGCTTCCACCATCTGCACTCTACCAGCAGAGAACGGGTCATCAAGGGTGATAGCTTTTAAATTTTGCCAGGGATCAGGGGAACCGTTGGCTTCAGGATTGCTCCATAGACATGTATGATCGGTCCTAGTCAGCTCGATGTGAGTCAGAGTTGTCCACTGCCGGATTACAAGACCATCTTCTGGGGTCAATATAAAACTGCCGATTTTCAATTTTTCGATTTTGGGTAATGTCCTGAAATGTTGGGCAAAAGCAAAGTTGCCTGAGGATAAATTCACCGCTAGACTGATGAGGTTGGGTGTCACAAGATGCGACAACAGACGAGTTTCATCGTGAGAATAAGCATCATTAATCGAGAAATTCAGAGTATGCAGTGAAGAAGCCACAATGGGTGAAGAGTCGTCCTCTTCCTCTTCCCTGAAATCAATCCCAAATTTGTAGATAGTCAACGTGTGTAAGGAAGGCGATGCTTGAAAAATGGCCCGTAATTCTGCAGCATGGCATGTTAGTCTGTGAAATACCAGATGCGTCAAATCAGGGCCTAATGGGGCACATGTAGGACATCTGGGAAACACCATCGACCGGATGTGTATTGCTCCAGGAAAAAGGGGTACGTGCTTCGCAAAGTGCTGATCAACACGACGACCATACAAATCGATTTTAAGACGGGAGAGGATTGGGAAGGCAAGGGAATTAAAAGGCGACACAAACTCGTGGAGCTCGTCCAGGGACCGGATACGTACATCGATCTCGCGAATACGATCCGTATTTCTCCTGATTGCTTCTGATATGTCTTTGTGAAAACGGGAGAAATATAACTGTGGATTGAGGAAGCTAATTGTGATATATAATGGTTGCACCTTGGACCTCTCGAGAAAGAGGAGAAAATTGCGACATCTCTTGAGGCTGAAAAAGCTGACATAAATGAAGGTCCACAGCGAGGATGTGTTGATTGCAACCTGTCTCCAGTGCAAAGACACCGCCGAGACGATCAAAGAAAAGTCGAGGTTGTCAAACACATCCGCATCCTCCGCAGACGGGGCGCCGGCATCAAAGATGGCGGAGAGAAGCTCGTCCGGAAGGATGTGAATGTAGCACTTTTGATCCTTGGCTTGATCTTGGGCAAAAGATGACATGGACATGTTAACTAGTTGGTGTTGAGAGTGGGAGCACAGGTAGTGGTGTTCGATGTAGAATCGATAACAGCTTGAGTATTTACATAAGCGTCAAATCAAGGGCTACTTTATGACGCGGACACGTGACATGGGACAGGCGCGTAATAGTGCTTTTGTTCATCTTCCGTCGCGCATAAACCAAGACCATCATGTCTCAAGGATCCCAAGCACCCCAAGAAGAAGTCGGTGAAGACTATGCCTTTACTGGACCTCTCCTTGTCAATAAACTACAAGAGGCGGGCATTCACCCCAATGACATCAAGAAACTCTCTGAGGCGGGCCTGAACACGGTCGAAGCGGTTGCGTTCACCCCCAAGAAACATCTTGTCACAATCAAGGGAATCTCCGATCAGAAAGCGGACAAAATCCTAGCTGAAGGTTGGTCTCAGATTGGGTGCGTTGATGGTAGGCTGACACAGTACACAGCCCAGAAGATCGTTCCCTTGGGGTTTCAGAGTGCTACAGAGGTTCATGCGCGAAGATCTGAACTTGTGCACATTACTACTGGCTCAAAACAACTTGATGCTCTCTTGGGAGGTGTGTTCGGATATCTTTGATTCCTTGTATGCGCGCTTAGTCATTGGCGAAGGGGGCATCGAGACTGGTGCGATCACCGAGCTTTTTGGAGAGTTCAGGACAGGAAAATCTCAAATATGTCATACTCTTGCTGTAACTTGCCAGCTTCCAGTGAGCATGGGTGGCGGTGAGGGCAAGTGCTTGTATATCGACACTGAGGGCACTTTCCGGCCAGTGCGTCTTCTTGCAGTCGCGGAACGGTATGGTCTGAATGGAGAAGAGGTTCTCGATAACGTTGCGTATGCGAGAGCTTACAACGCGGACCATCAGAATGCACTCTTAACAAGTGCCAGTGCGTTGATGTCTGAGTCTAGGTAACCGACCTCTCACTGTTCCGAAGAGTAAGTACAATAGCGGATTCATCTCAACAAATGCACAGGTTCTGCCTCCTCATAGTCGACTCTTGTACTGCGCTATATCGCACGGATTTCAGTGGTAGAGGTGAACTGTCATCTCGCCAAAATCATCTAGGAAGATTCCTTCGCACCCTTCAACGTCTAGCCGATGAGGTATTTATTCAATTCTCTTTCTCCAGAGTTCCTGTTTAATTACGGGCTCTTGCAGTTTGGCATCGCAGTGGTAGTGACAAATCAAGTCATGTCCAACCCTGACGCGGCAGCAGGCCCATATGCAAGCAACGAGAAGAAGCCCATCGGAGGAAATATCATGGCTCACGCCTCGACTACTCGGTGCGTCGCAAGTTCTGTATTATGATTGTCGACTCCAGCTGTCGTCGATAGATTACAACTCAAGAAAGGACGCGGGAATACACGATCGTGCAAGATTTATGATTCGCCATGTCTACCAGAGATGGAAACTCATTTCGCAATCCTCGCCAGCGGTATCGGGGATCCTGAGGAAGAAGCTTGAAGTTGGTTGAGCATTTGATCTGCTCTTTTATTAACTTGACTCATGGATGTGGTATCGAAAGACTATATTAATAGTACACAAATTCCTTGTAAAACAGCATGCAGCACTAAAATCTATGTAACGAGAGGGTGTCCAGTTGAATGGGTACAATATTGCGATACAGATGACAAAAGAGATAGGTGCCGTTGAGACACGAAGATGAATAATCAATCTATCTCAAGCGAGGAAACGAGTGAGGATATTGGCGTCCGTAGAGCTGATGAGCTCTTGGAGTTTGCCAACATCTGCTCGCGAAACGTTTGCGATGTCAGCCATGACGTAAGCGATGTCGCCCTTGGAATCCGAGTATTGCTTCTCAACATTATACGGCGATAAAACCTCGTTGATTTGCCTGAGGACACCAGGCTGATTTTTGTGGACGTGGCAGATACGTATTTGTTTATCCTGCTCGGCGGTGATCGCTCGAAGGTCGACTTCGGGGAAGTTGACGGCGCCGATTGTGGAGCCATAGCCGAGGTAGCTGGAGAGAGCTTGTGCGACTTCGTCCCCAATCATGCGCTGGGCTTCTTCAGTTGAGCCACCAATGTGGGGTGTGAGGATGACGTTAGGGAGATTTCTGAGTTCGGTAGCCCAAGGATTCAAGTTGTCGTTGAAGCCTGGACCGTTGGAACCAGGCTCGTTGGGGAAGACATCTATCGCAGCGCCGGCAAGATGTCCGGACTTGAGGGCATTGATGAGAGCGGGGATATCAACGACCTTTCCACGGGCGTTGTTTATTAGATATGAACCCTGCTTCATCTCGCTGAGCTGATGTGCTGAAATGAGATTTGTAGTTTCAGGGAGCTCGGGGACGTGGAGGGTTACAAAGTCGGCCTCTGCAAGGAGGGCCGAGAGGGTGGGCACTTGGCGTGCAGTGCCTAGAGGCATGATGTTGATGATATCGTGGAAGAGGACACGCATACCAAACGATTCTGCGAGGACGGATAACTGGGAACCGATGTGGCCATAACCGACGATGCCCAATGTCTTACCCCGGACCTCCCAACAAGCCTTGGATTTCTTGTTCCAGACGCCATTGCGAAGCTCGTAGGAACGCTCAAATAATTGGCGTGAGAGGGCAATGAGCTCTGCCATAACGAGTTCTGCGACCGAGCGCGAGTTGGAGAAGGGGGAATTGAATACAGGGATACCGGCGGCGGCGGCGGCGTTGAGATCGACCTGGTTTGTGCCGATGCAGAAACATCCAATGACTAGAAGCTGGATAAAAAAATGGGTGACTAATTCATACAAGTAAAAAGTGACAAGACAAACTCTTGGTGCAGCGTTGATGACTCGTTGGGTGATCTTTGTTTTGCTGCGGATACCGATGGCATGATAATGAGGGATCTTTTCGACGAGCTCGTCCTCAGTCATGGCGGTGGCGTAGTGATCGACAGAAAAGCCCAGAGTTCGGAAAGCAGATACAGCATCCTGGGAGATATTTTCGAGGATGAGAAGACGGATACCATCATTCTGAAGGGGATGAAGGAAACGGGGAGGGATGTCCTGGACAGATCTACGACGGAGGGCGCGATCCTGGATAGAGAAGGCAGGGGACGCGGAAACAGAGGTACGGTTTGTGATAGACATTGTGAGAGTGCTTAGAGCAGAGCGAAGAAAAGTGACTCGTTTTTATAGAACAACAAGATTGGAGGAGCACGCAAGACTTTCGAAAAAAATATACGATCACTTCGATCAATCAGGATAATTTTGACCGGGCCGGGTTTCAAGCTAGATCATTGACTACGATGGGACTCTACTTGCTTGACTATGGCGCAGGAAACGTCCAGAGCCTCGCAAACTCCCTCACACGCCTCGGTCATTCGTTCAAATGGATTTATACTCCCGCAGATTTCGACAATGCCACCGTCAGTCTCTCTTTATCACCACATCCAACCATCCTCTCAATTAAATTAGATCCTCATCTTTCCGGGAGTCGGCGCGTTTGGCAGCGCTGCACAGTCACTAGAGTCTCGTGGCCTGCGCGAGCCTTTGCTCAAGTATATTCAATCGGGCCGCCCCTTCATGGGGATCTGCATTGGCATGCAAATTCTCTTTGAGTCATCTACCGAGTCATCTCATCGAGGTTTGGGCATAATCCCGTGCCCTATTGAAGAGTTCGACAGTAGCAACAAGGCCGTTCCTCACATTGGCTGGAATTCTGCCGATCTTATTCATCCAACCGACAATACGGCCGAGCCGATTGACCCTGTCCACTACTATTTCGTACATTCCTTCTGTGCAAAGTATAACCCCGAAAAATATCCTGCTGCCGCAGAATGGGTCCACAGTACTACTCAATACGGACAGGAGCTCTTCATTTCCTCGGTCCGCAAAGGCAATGTCTTCGGCACCCAATTCCACCCCGAGAAATCTGGCACGGCTGGCCTCAACCTCCTCGATGCCTGGCTCCGAAATCCCGAATTCGAGTTTGACCGCACAACTCCACGTATATCCCCGGTCCTGAAACCCACACACGGTCTCACGAAGCGCATCGTTGCATGCATGGATGTCCGAGCAAACGATCAAGGAGATCTCGTCGTCACCAAGGGCGATCAATATGACGTGCGCGAAAAATCCGACCCTACATCTGCCGTCAGCACAGCAGGTCAAGTACGGAACCTCGGCAAGCCCGTGGCGCTCGCCGCACGGTACTTTGAGCAGGGCGCGGACGAGCTCTGCCTCCTCAACATCACCTCCTTCCGCCACTCGCCTCTGCAGGACCAGCCCATGCTCGCCGTCGTGCGGGCTGCTGCCGAGTGCGTATTTGTGCCCCTAACTATCGGAGGAGGCATCAAAGACACCGTCGATCCAGACGGCACGAAGCGCAGTGCGCTCGAGGTTGCGGGTGCTTACTTCCGTGCGGGAGCCGACAAGGTTAGTATTGGCTCTGAGGCGGTGTATGCCGTCGAGCGCCTACGTGCAGTCGGAAAGGGAGACGGCACGAGCGCAATTGAGACAATCGCACACGCGTACGGAAGACAAGCCGTCGTCGTCTCCATAGATCCGCGGAAAGTTTATGTGGATTTGGAAACATATGACGGGCCGTACAAGGACGAACTCGTAACGGGACGTACCGAGAAGGAAAAGGGGAAAGCGTGGTGGTATCAGTGCACTGTCTCTGGTGGACGTGAATCGCGCCCTGTCTCTGTCGTGGAGCTTGCGCGGGGCGTAGAAGCTCTAGGAGCTGGCGAAATATTGGTTAATAGCATTGACCGGGATGGTACGGGACTCGGGTTCGATTTGGATCTGCTAAACCTTGTCAAGAAGAACGTGCGTATACCGGTGATCGCTAGCAGTGGGGCTGGTAGCAAGGATCACTTTGTCCAAGTTTTCCGGGAAACTGGTGTGGAGGCTGGACTGGCGGCTGGAATTTTCCATAGGGAAGAAGTTCGGATACCTGACGTCAAAGATGCTTTGCAGACTGCTGGCATCAATGTTAGACTTACATGAGGAGACGTGGCACCAAGGAATTAAAACCCAAAAAGATAGATGGGGGATTTCACGGGTCATACAATTGGTGGGCATACAGTGGAGTACAGTGTATAGTAGGGGAGAACAAAAAAAAAAAAAAAAAAAAAGAGAAAGACAGATATCGAGGAATTCAAAAATAACTTTGTCAGCACTACATCTCGCCTCTGTAATGATGGAATAGAACAGGATATATGGGTACGATATTTAGACACGAGTCAGCGTGCAATAGACACGAAGAAGCAAAGGAGTAGTAGTATGTACATGAAGAAAAAAGGAGTAGAAAATATAGGCCAAGAAAAGAGATATTCTTCACTGTCGGTTGCGACCAACGACGCGGCCGACTTTCTTCATGAGACTGGTCTTCCTGACGATGCCTGGAGACCCATTATTAGTGCCATTGGCAGAGTCAAAGTAGCCAGCTACTTCGGGTGGACTCCCGCTTTCTACAGGGGGTGGTGGGAGCTCCTTGTTGATCAAACTTGGTTCAATATACACAAATGGCTCGGATTTGTCGGCACCCGGCTGGGCGCCACGCGAACCGCCGAATCGACCGAGGAACGAGTTGGAGTGTTGGGAGCGATGGGTGGGACGGGCAGGGACCGGTTCGGATGGTGCTGGAGAAGAAGATGATTGATCATAGTCGGAGCTGACAGGAACGTTGGGTGCGTCACGCATCTTGCGGATGCGTTGCATGAGAGACTTCTTGCGCTGGGGATTTCCGCCTGGGGATAGTTGGGGAGAAAGGGTCTGATCAGGGTTATCAGGAGCAAAAATGGGTTGAGGGGGAGGAACGGAACGCTTGGCTGGGCGAGCGGAATCGGCAGGCGGAGACTGAGCTGATGGTCTTGATGATTCCTTTGTGGTGCGTTTCTTGTTGTGAGAGTCACGACCATTGTAGATGGAACTAGCGGGAGTCTCTGCGTCACCTCTGCCGGTGCCGCCACCTGCGGAGAAATCTTCGAAAGGTTCTGGCTCGTGGATGCCCCAGGCCTCGGCGATGGCATCAACCTTTTTCTTTGGGGGTTCTATATTTGAAAAGGCTTTGTAGGCGTCGAGTGACGGATAAACGGCGCCATCTGAGCCGGCAAGATCCTCCTGACGGGGAGACCATGCGAACATGGGAGCATTGCTACGTTGGCGATTGCGAGAGGGAGCACATGCATCAAAGGGGCCGTCATGATGGAACACTGAGATGGATGATCATGAGCTGTGGAGAGGGAAAGGAAGAAACAACGTACTGGGACCGACGCCTGTAAAGTCGAGACGGTCGATGACATCGGCGTGCTGTGATCCCTTCTTGGACTTGGACTTGTGCTTGGGAGGATGTGACTCCTGAGAATGGGAACGACGATTGGTAGACTTTGAGGCTGTGGTTGGAGGAGACCTATGTGAGAAAGATGAGCAAGACGATGAGCTAGTAAAGCGAGAGGAACATGCTGAGCAGTGTTGCTGCGAGCTACGCGATTACGGGCAGCGTACTCTGTGTGGCCACGAACGGTGACGGTGTCGCGAACGGCGTCGGCGATGTCTCTGGCTGGCTTCATGGTGATCAAGGAGAAAGGGGCAACACCGCCAAGCCCACAATCAACCCCGTCTCTCTACTTTCCCACGCCATGTCTCCCTCCCTCACCGTGTGGCACAGAGACGCCGTCGCTGCCCGCGTCATCGCCGGCGACGCCCTCGTCGTCTACGACGGCCATCTCCTCCGCATTCCTCCCTCCTGGCTCGCTGCACACCCCGGCGGTGCTCTTGCTATCCTCCACTTTGTTGGACGCGACGCCACTGACGAGATTCAGGCGTTCCATTCAGACCACACGCTCGAGCTCGTCTCGCGCTATTCTATCGGACGCGTCCAGCTGAACGACGGCGCATGGCAGCCTCTCGTTCCTCCCGTAATGTCTGGCTGGGTCCGCAATCGCAACGACTGGCTCAGCGAGGCCTCTCCTGCGACTCACAGCCCCTCCCAGATCCTCCTCGTCCATAAAAACTCTCTTTCTCCTGCACCAGACCGTCCAACACTCGAGCCACCCCCAACATCCCTCTCTCTCGACGTCCAGGCTCGCCATTCTCAGGCCTACAGGGCTCTACACAAGCGCATCGTCGACGCCGGTCTCTACAACACCCCTTACCTCACCGGCTACGGCCCAGAGGTCCTTCGCTACATCCTACTCGCCTTTGTCTCTATCTTTGCATACCGACTCTCCTGCTTTCTCACCAGTGCTCTCTTTCTTGGTCTCCTCTGGCACCAGCTCGTCTTTACTGCTCACGACCTAGGCCATAGAGGCGTCACTCACAACTGGGCTATAGATCACCTTGTCTCTATCCTCGTTGCAGACTGTATCGGCGGCCTCAGCATCGGCTGGTGGATCGAGGTCCGTCCATACTAGTTTTACAATAATCCTGTCTCATTCCTTCGTAATTTAGAACCACAATATTCACCATCGTGTGTCTATTCCATTTACAACCAAGTTTATACTGACTCTCTCTCTCTCTCTCTCTCTCTCTCTCCCAGTCGTCACTAACCATCCTTCACAGCATGTCGTTTTCTTTCTTCAGTCCGGTCATCATTTCCACTGATACGTCTTTTCTTTTCAGTGACCCTGACATTGAGCATCTTCCTTTCCTTGCTATATCTCCGGTCTTTCTCCGCTCCCTCTGGTCCTCTTTCTACAAACGCACAATGTCGTTTGATCGCTTTGCCAAAACATTTGTCGCGCTTCAGCACAATCTCTTTTACATCATCATGCTCTTTGGTCGCTTCAACTTGTATGTCAATTCCTATGCCTTTCTCATCAAGAAAGCCTTCGATAGCCGCCGTGCCAGAGGTGGTCGCTGGGCATGGACTCTTGAAGTCATTGGCATTTTCTTTTTTTGGTGCTGGTTCGGACGCGCACTCTATGGTTGTGGCTCATGGCAGACTGCCTTGGCTTATCTCCTTGTCAGTCATGTAGTCACAAGTCCCCTTCATATTCAGGTCCGTCATTACCTCTTGCTGCCTCGTTCATATCCAATTCTCTAGCAACAGATCGTGCTCTCTCATTTCTCCATGTCTACAGTCGACTTGGGTCCCACCGAATCGTTCCCACATCGCCAATTGCGTACTACGACTGACGTGATCTGTGACGATTCCATCGCCTTCATCCACGGCGGTCTTCACCTCCAAGTTACACACCACTTGTTCCCTCGTTTGCCTCGCCACAACCTCAGGCGCGCGAGCCTCTTAGTCAAAGAGTTTGCTCAAGAACAGGGTTTAACTTATGCTGAATTTGGGTTTATGGACGGCAACAGCGAGGTACTTGGGGTACTTAAAGGAGTTGCAGAACAGGTTAAGCTCATGGGCAAGGTTGCCGAGGCCGAAGTCCAAGAAGCCATCGGGAAGCGGTTAGTAGAAAAAAAGGTTGCCTAATAATACACTTGACTTTTATACCCTTGTTGGAATTAAAGTAAATCGGCTCATATTCAGTGCATAGGGCATGGCAGTAGACGGCCGCTCTCTCGACGCGCCAACATTTTGTAATATGACAGGACATGGGCATGAGATGAAAAGAAGTAATAATGTGTTTATTTCTTCTTGGCTGCCTCCTCCTCCTCCTTCTGCAATTAATGAAACGTATTAGAAGATCATCATTTCTAGTCCAACTGAAAAAAGCTAACCTTCTGGGCGCGGGCCTTGCGGGCACCCTCGTATCGTGCGTTGGCACGAGCAGTGCGGAGAGTCCTGTACGCCTCGAACTCGCGTTCTTCGGCGGTGATTTTACGGGGAGCTTCTGCGACATCGACAGATGGAAGAGGGATAGCAGCACGGGTAGTCGGGACCTTGAGGTCTTCCGCCTACCAATCACAGGATTCGGATAAATCTTGAGACAAAGCAACGAAACACGTACAGAAGAGTCGCCCTTCTTGGGCTTGCCAGCCTTGCGGGGGAAAACAATCAAGCGGGCCTTGTAAGCCTTCAGCCTCTCCACATTGACCTTCTTGCCCTCCTCGCTCAAATTTCTCCTCCGGTGGTCAACAACGATTCCAACACCACGAGCCTCCTTCCTTCCGATACCAGCCTCCTTGAGCTCAGCGAGAGTGAATCCACGGCCCTCGCGGACCTTGCGGTTGTAGCGGACGGTCTGGCCGCGGACGGCAGGACGGAGGAGAGAGTGGGGGCGGACACCGAGGGCAGCGGCCTTTGTCTTGCGGGCATTGCGTCTGCGCAGCTTACGGCCTGGTTGGTTGAACCAGGTGCGTACACGACGCTGCCAGTCCTTGCGGAAGTGGTTAGCGTGTAGGACTACAAACGCGGTGAATCAGCAGTCATTTTTTTGTGAAACGTGGACCAACCGTTGTTGTGAGCAAAACCCATGTCTTGAGCTACGCGCGAGAGTCAGTGAGTACGCTGCGGGCAACGATGAGAACGGACATACGCTGGTCTTGAGGTCGTCGTCGCGGGCTTGCGTCTGTTGGATACGCCTAATCGAGAAGCTGTGGCTTGCAACAGCTGCACAGATCTTCCCGGATCTTGCCGTAACCCTAACCCATCTCTCCTCTCTGCGTCCTTGACTCTCATCTCTTATTATGCGCTTCTGTCTAATATAAAGACCATGTATGTCAATCTACTTCCTTTACGTCCGTCTCTCTTCTCCTCATGAGTATGCATCAAAGTCCTCCCTTTCGTGCTGAGCATATCGGATCTCTCCTGCGTCCTTCTGTGCTTTTTGAGAAACGCAGCTTGTTTGAGCAGAAGCAACTCTCTGTTGAAGAGCTTCGTCCTGCTGAAGACGAAGCTATCAAACATGTCGTGCAGCTCCAGCGCGACATCGGCATGAGAACTATAACCGACGGCGAACTGAGGAGGTAATCTCGGCCAAATGACATCGCTTTTTGCAATTTTCATCAACAGTGCTGGTTTCTCCAGATATGTGTTCTTTGAGGGCGTCTTTGACAATCTGGAGGGCATGACTGCGATACCAAATCGTTAGTCGTCCTTATCGTATGCTTCTGTTCCCACTCCTCACTTCTTTCAAGGCCCGATCGAAACATTCAAGGTGCCCATAACTAGTGCGATCCTATGATTCAGTTCGGCTCAATGGCTCACTCAATAGCGTTATATCCCTCACATTGGTATGATGTACGCTTATGGTGTCAAAGAAGCCGAAACCGTATTCTGCTCGGTCGGTCCTTTCTTTTTCCGATACCACGGGACCCAACAATATTTTCAATCTAGGGCAAAATCAGACGTACCAAACCCTTCTATTTGGATCAGTTTGACTACGTCAAGGGTCTCGTTCCTGCGGAGGTCATACGGTTTCTTTTTATGATCTGACAGACATACCTGAGTGAGTGCTTGATAGGATGTGAAGTATATCAAGGTCACCATGTGCTCCCCCTCATGGTACCATCAACGCCATGGATCCGATCTGACTTATGACCTTTCCGTCTACAAAAATGATGGTGATCTCCCACGAATTGCTTGTATACCCAGCCACCGATGTCGGTGTTTTCTAGATGAATACTTTGACGACCTTGGCGTAGCCTATCGAGCAGAATTCAAGGAGTTGTACGATCACGGATGCCGTTCGTTTCTTTTGGTGTTTTTTTTTTCTGTGGTGACATCACTTGTCATTTTTCCAAAGGTCATATCCAGATAGATGATCCTACGTTCTGCTACTTCTGCAGTGATCGTATGATATCGGAAATGGAGCAGGCAGGTGTTGATCATGAGGCACTTCTCGACACCTACATCCGCGCTATCAATGTTTGCACTCAAGATCGGCCCAGCGACCTTACTGTCGGAATCCATATGTGCCGAGGTAATTTCAAGGTGAATGACCTGTTCTCCCTTGCCACTGACGGATCGCATTGTTGACTCTAATATATCCATAGGGCGGTGTGCACTTTTCCGAAGGTGGTTACGGTCGTATCGCCGCTAAACTCTTCGACAAACTTGATGTCGATACCTTCTACGTTTGTCACAATCCTTCCATTCTTATGCAAACCTGGTCCCGACTGATGAGTGTTTGTGATAGCTGGAATACGACACTGAGCGCGCCGGGGATTTTGCGCCATTGAAACATCTCCCAAGCAACAAGGTCGCTGTACTCGGGCTTGTGACAACCAAGAACCCGAAAGTACATTGGAACAGATAATGCTATGGATGCTCCTGACCTTGGTCTCTAGCTTGAAACCGTGGAAGAGCTCAAGGCTCGCGTAAACGAGGCTGTCGATGCAATGGTAAAGGATAATCCTCAGCGTACTCGCCAGGCCGCCTTGAACCAGTTAGCGTCCTTCGCTCTCACTGATTAAATATGCTTTGACATGTCGGAAGACTCTGCATCAGCACCCAGTGTGGGTTTGCATCCGTTTGGGAAGGCAATCCAGTTACTGAAGAAGTAAAACTTTCACTTTTTTCAAGTTTGCTTCTGTTAATCCCAAATTGCACGTCAGGATGAACGCAAGAAACTTGCTGTGCTTGTAGAAGCGGCGAAACAGATATGGTAGAAATCGATTGTTTTCCTGGGTAATAATGTCGTCATGTATGTATGTATGTATGTATGTATCATTATCCGACGCTATCGTTTGCTGTGTCCCCCTCGTTCCCGCGTTGCCATCTATCAAATACGATCGTGCAATTCCAAGGCAAATTAACAACAGAACACTAGTGCCGATGAATGATGAAAACTGTCTGTCGTTGCTCAGCGCTCGGCCTTGTTCACACTCCTGTCAATGGGCGCCTCTATACTGCCCATTTCCCCTTGGCAGATTCAAATTTCCAAAAGAATCTTTAAGCTCAAACTTTCGGATCACAAGAGACTGGTAGTATGTACTCGGTAGTTTATACATCCACCTTCAAGTTTGACATCCATTTCCACGCCTCGCCCTTGCGGCGCTGTCCGGCGGCGAATTGAAAAGAGCGTGTTCTGCGCTATTCGGAGATACTTATTCTCCCTATATTCTCACCGAATCGCGTTCTAGCATACCACAAAGCAGACCGGTTTGACAGCCTTCCTTCTCATCTTTGATCCCTTCCATCTCTACACGCATCCTTCTGGATCACTCAACAAGAACCAATGGGATGTTGAGGGACCGCGACTCGAGCTAAAAGAAAGCGCCACCTCGTCGCACAATGAGGTTCATTTAGCTTTTTGGTTTGATTCATACATACAAGTCGTTTAGTTGTTGAGGTGAAAAATTATGTGATTCGCATAGATCGCGCGACTTGAACTTACAGGAAATAAGTATGCCTTGACATATTTTTCAGAACTGGTTCTTCAAATTGTTAAGTAATTCCATAGATACCAAAACAAAAACTCAGGGAACCTTGAATGAATGAGTATGTTGTCCAACTGGTGATGATCAATTTATTATGTAATTCTGTAATGAAGAAATCTGGAAATGGTCGTTCATAAATCGTCCTACCGACTGTCATTCTGCCCTTTCGCCATTTCGTTACTAGTTTTCCCTTCGTTTCCCTTCCCGACTTACTTGTCTCTCCTTTTTTACTTATGGCTGCCCACACAAGGCTCTTCTGGGTGATCTCCGCCTTGTGCGCTCTGATCCCCGGTGCATACGCGTTTTCCCTCACTACAACTACTCCCACTCAGTGTGACGATTTGAGTGTTTCCTGGACAGGTGCGTCCTCCTCAAAATACGTTTCGTTATTTGTCTAATAAGGATTAAATAGGTGGCACTCCACCGTTCCAGTTGTTCATGTATCCGGTATGGCTACCTGTGCCAAGCCCATCACTTTTTCTTATCCGTTACGCTCTAGCTCTTTGGGACCCAAAGGAAGGTCCCTATACCGGCAACAGCTTTTAGTAATGGAGCAGGGTCTTTTACTTTTCCGCTTCCCTTTCCTTCTGACCGAAAATTCGTCATAAGCATGTACGACGCCGCAGGCTACGGATCTGGAGTAACAACGAATCTTCTGACAACCGGGACTTCGCAGGGTGGGATATGCAATACTACAGATCCAGGTATTAAAACATATCATAGCTATCAAAAACAATATGCTCACCGCAACTAGGCGTCGATTTTAACTTCGAGTTAAATTTCGCGTTACAACAGTGCAGGTATGTGTGCATTTCTCTTACGCTTGATCTAGCTCATCCTTTGCAGGCCATATGCCATTAGCGCTTATGGTGAAGCTATACAACCAGTAACAATCGTTGTGTGTAGCATGCACACACTTCTATCCTTCTTCGCTCTAACAAAGATCTTCAGGGCACAATACCAGGAGGACAAACATTTCAACTTACACCTCCGGCAGGCCCAGATACCTTCAACTGGGATACCAACGTAGCTGCTGGGACGTCTATATTATTTACGTTGTTTGACGCTAGGGGGCGCAATGGTGGAACTTCTGATATTAAGATTGTTGGTGCCACTGACGACGCCACATGCATCAATTCTTCTTCTCCTTCTTCCACAATTACCGGTGTCGCTTCGACCTCCAAGCCCGCTTCTTCTACTGTTTCAAACTCTCAAACTCCATCTGCCGCTGTCTCTCCTTCAATGACTCCAGAGAACAAGACTTCAATCGCAGCAATTGCTGGGACGGTTATTGGTGGACTTGTTTTCATCGCTGTCGCTGTGACATTGGGTCTGTTCTTCTTGAGGAAAAGGAAGGGCAATAGCGATAGCAGGTCGCGTAAAATCAATCTCGATCTGACCTATGATCCAGCGCATACAGACGGAAACCATCCATATTCTTCTGCTGTGGGTGCTGCTGATGCCTCTGCATCTCCACTTACGTTGGCTCCTGGTGGCGGATACGATCCAAATCCTTTTACGGACAACTTTGCGTTTCAACAACCCTATCAACAGGCTAGTCACGCGTCCTCCCTGTACACTCCATCACAATATCATGTGCAGTCTTCGTACCCAAACCAACTCTACTCCGACCATCAATCACCCTCGTTATATCAGCAGCCTTCACAATACGATTCCTCACAGCATTCACTACCTCCATCTCATTCCCAGCAACGTTCATTTGGTTCTGAAACAGATTCTTTCAATCCTTACACATTGACAAGCAACGCGCCTTCCGTGATTCACCCTTTTGAGATCTCTGACACTGCATCCACCACAATGTCAAGCGCTCAGCGGAAAGCGGCGATGGCTGGCATATCCGGGTATACGCCTTCGCGCTTCATTGTGCATACTGACGTCGAGGATGAACTACCACCTCCAAATCAGGACGGGATTGTCGAGCTGCCTCCACGATATACTGAACGACGTGGGGCTCCCCCAACAGCCACGGCTACCGCTGGACCCTCATCTCACCCCGATATACCTATGGGATCATAACATTGATGGAATTCGACTCATTTGTTAACATCTTTTATCTTTGGAGATCTTCATCACTTTGTTTATGTTCTATTGTAATCCTCACAACACCTATTACACGGTTCCATCATTCAAACTTTTGGGCACTCACAGGTACTAACGTTGTACTCCAAATTTACTAGTAGACTGCTGGATGGTTTAGATCTCCTAGTTGCCACAAAAATCCGTATGTCTTTATGAAGGCATGATGAGATGAATTCCTTATCAAACATACAGGAAACAACGGATGTAGGTGTAGAGGTGAAATTGGAGTACAATGGAATGGATAAAGTGGAAAGCACACTCGTAGGGGGTTCTAAGTATACACGTTGACGAGTAACGTGTCTAAATAAGATACAAGGAAGCAAGGCTTGACTTTCGAGTCCGAAGTCCTGACTTGATATGATATATTTTTATTCACTCAGCCCCGGGCTCAACTGTAGGAGGTTCAGGACTCAGTTTCTGTTTTGCAAACGCGTCAATCAAGGCTTCTTGGTCTTTCCTTCGGCGGTGTCTCCTTCGACGGTCATCCTTGATCACTCGTTCGATACGACGTCGTCCCTTGCTGTGAAGACGAGGATCGGTAAGCGCCTGTTTGCACCTGTAGCATGCGAGCTCGATGCTCGCAAGGAGACGCAGTGTTTCAGAATTGTTCAGTGCCTGGTTAGTGCATATTGAGCAGTTTAACAGAAGTAGAGCATCGATCAAAGCAATAACTCACATTCAAAGACCAAGAGATCACACGGGATCCTTCGACACAACCTACGACAACGAAGTTTCCACGCTTTTCAGCTTGGAGTTCTGACGTCTAACAAGGACGTTAATGTGAGCGCCAACACGATACTAGTGTCGGAGAACGAACTTCACTGAAAACAGCCATGATCTTCCCTGTGGAGAGCGTGCGGACAACTTGAGAGAAATTGAACGTGGTTGAGTTGATTCTAGGAATAGTAAAGGAGACCTGCCGTACCAACTCGAGACGAATGACCTGATACTTCCTGTGAGACTATACCTCTTCCCATATACACCCAAGAGTCCCTCTCAGGCCTGCGTATGTGCACTTTTACTTGGATGTCGCGGAAGGCGTCACGCGAAGGCATCGGAACTGTGGGGGGTGGGGCTTAATTGAGAAGAGAAGATGAGATCACTGATGTACAGCATGAACGCAGGCATACTCTGCATACCAAGATCCTGTGAAACTCGCGAGGAGTCTACGACTTGAAACTGAGGAACGGGGGGAGCCATTGCGACATCGACCTCCATGGTGTCGTCCATGATAGAAGGCGGGAGGATGTGGTGGAAGGATGCACCGTATGAGGTGCACCGACCGCGGATGACTGGTAAGGTCAAAGATGGCTGGTCAGTTGAACAAAGCTGAACGAAGCCTGTGCCACTGCCCCGAATCAATTAGACGCACGTGACCACAGTATGGGGTCAGCACGTCACAATTTATGTCCGAGAACTGATATTGCTTCATTGGACTCATCGGATATTCTCGTTGCACTCGGTCAAAAGATCAGATCCCACATATTTCTACAATGCTGCTTTCGACTATATAATCCTTCCAAGCATGATGACGTTCGCTTCCAAGAGTCTAATCAAGGTGGTATGATTAAGTCTGCCTCCTAATCGATTGGTACCTCTTCTTCTAATGAAAGGAGATCGCGTAGAATTGGATCAAGAACGGATTTGAGGTCCCGACATTGACATCAGCGAAGCGTTAGAAATGGCCGGAGATAACCCCAGACAGTGACTGGTCGCCAATTTCCCTACAGAGATGTATGATGTAAACGGCATTTCGTTGTTACAGGCAAAACATGGGACACAGTATATATCATGCATCTGAATCAAGAGAGTGAGCAAATCTTGTCATAAAAAATAACAGACACGTGTTCGAATTATCGCAGCTCAGAAGACAGATATGAACCGCCGGCCAGGCATAAGTTCCGAGATGTAAAATGGACGTTTGTAATTGGAGTCCGTTTCGTAGGGAAAGTGGCCACGAGATCAATTCTTTCACATGATATCAGGAGAGGTTGACGATACAAAAAGCGATGGGCTCACGTCTCTGGGTTTTCGTCATCCCCATAGCCATGGGTTGCACTATCGCCATTTGAAAGCCCTAGTGATCCATTCTCGCGAGGCTTGTTTTTGGATCCCCCAGGGCCCTTGACATCCCAGCACCGCACCGTACAGTCAGCTCCTCCACTCACGAGTAACGATGATTCCGCACTGAACGCTAGAGAGTATATAGATGCACTATGACCAGTCATCTTTTTTATCCTTTTCCCTGAGCCTATATCCCAGAGATTTATGGCTAAATCCTCTCCTGCGATGAACTTGGTGAAATAGTCGAACTCTCGTGAAGAAGAGCACTAACCTGCACTAGCAAGATAACGTCCATCAGGACTGACGGCAAGGCTAGACACGGCTCCCTGGTGACCCAGGAAGACGCGAACACAAGAGCCACGCTGAAGATCCCATAATCGTGCTGTCCAATCACTTGAGCCTGTTGCTAGGTAGAGGGAGTTGGGGTGAAATTGGAGACACTTGAGCGATCGGTGAGCGTATATTGGACAGAAAAAGATACGGTAAGACCCACGTCAACATCACTTAGATGCCCAGCATATATTCTTAAACAGGAGAGTCGATCGGTGGACCAAAGCCTGGCTGTCCTGTCCCGACTCGCAGTGGCAAAGTAGATGCCCATTGGACTCCATTTCACATCCCACACAGGGTTCTCATGTCCACGAAACGCTACAATGTTAGTCATCGTGTCCATGGACCAGAGCCTTGTCGTTGCGTCTGCAGACGCTGAAAGAAGATATTTGGGAGGAGTAGCTGACCCTCCAACAGGATCAAATGCGACAGAATACACCGGCCCGCTGTGTCCTATAAGTTTCCGTGTGGTGGATCCTTTCCTTTCTTTAATTTTTTGCAGTGATGAGACTTAACTTTGTCTTTAACAAGTCGAATAAATGGACAAGGGGAAAGTCGCTGACCATCTTTGATGGAGCTGGCGTTAAAGTCACTCCGCATTCCTTGAAGTTTTTCGCCCTTCAGACTCCAAAGTCGTATGTAACTTTCAGAAAATCCGGCTGCCATTAAGGATGTATCTTGAGAGAAGGTACAGCACGGGGAACTATCAATGCGATATGAGTCTCAGGTAATCATTGAAAGGTTAGGCGATGCATACCCTTCCACGACGTCATGGAGTGTATACGCACAAATGCTCGGAAGAGCTCGAGCACGCACAGCGCTGGCCTGAGGGGAGTTGACATCCAAATTAGCGAGCACTGTGGGATCAAGGCGTATTCGTTTCCGGGCATCTCTAACGTTACTAACTTCCCTTTCAACATCAATAGTCTTGAAAGTTGGAAGATGTGGCAAGAGGTCGGACTCCAAGGGAATTGCCATGCCGGGTAGGGAGGTTGGTCTTGGAATTTGAAACTCATATTGTGCAGCAGGATCTCTTTCAACCATTGCCTGTTCTCTCAGAATACGTTCGGCCTCGGTACGAAGCTCATCTCCGAGGGGTGCCGGTCCCAATTTGAGATCACCTTTGGAAGCGTTAAACGCCCGCGGGCTGGCGTAATTTGCAGCTGTTGTACCACTTGCTTTGGGTATCAGAGATGAAAGTAAACCGGTAGACTCTTCCCAGGCATGAGGCGAAACAGATGACGGATTCGAGGACGTGACTGGATTGCATATGAGTAAATAATTATTATGAATAGGCTGAACACAAGCATTACCATCGAAGTGAAGGTGATTATTCACAACTCTCATGACTGCAGCTCTGCCACGTTTTCCCTTCTCACCAGAAAATCCATCTCCAGCTCCAGGTGCTTCACCTCCCACACCTTCTGTGAGCCATCCTACAAGAAGGCCGAAACCAGAACGGCTCATGCGAACGGAAAACTTTTCATTTCTGAATCGTTGGGCTAGTTCGTCATTCTGGACATGAGCTGGGAGTAGAAGGGTCGATATATGGTGAAGAGTTGCGTTATGTGATGGAGAAAGAGATGCCGAGAATGTTGAAAAGAATCGGAGAGCTTCGTCTACGCGTCAGTATTGTGATGTTTTAGGGTAGAGGAGGCGTACCTGCGTCTTTAAATCCATGTTGGATGAGATCTAAATAGAAGTGACAGAATATTGGGAATAGAATAGGTCGAAATTCAGGCTTATGGATATAGTAAGAAAAGAAGAAAGCCGTGTGTAGTTAGAAACGTTACCCTGTACATATCTAGAGAACCATCCACCCATGCTTCAAGTTCACGAAAGCCCTCCTGCTTATCGGTAGGGTCAAGGGAGAGTATCTCTTCTGCACCAACCGAACCTATGCTTGATATCAAACTCTGTATATTCGAGGGGTTCCCCATTGCGGTGAGTTCTTGCAAAACACTTGAGGAGTCCTTGAGGACGTTTTCGCCAGGACGTGATGGTTTGTGAGCAAATACAGCGAGGGTTTTGACTAGTTCATCTGCATCGATGGTTTCCGCTGCCTTTCCCTTGTCAACGTCATCTGGTGTAGCGCCGTCCAATTCAGCGAGAAGTGCTTTCTCCGCCGCGGTGTGACCACGCGAACGGAGATAATCTAACACGGCTCGGTCAACCTGTGAGACATTCTGAGATAGGTCTTGTACGGGAGAAGGAGCAGCAGGAGATTGGGAGGACGCTGGAGGTGTCGCAGTCGACATGGCTCTTACCGTCAGATTGGGGAATGCAGACACCCTTAAAACGCCACGTGACGTACGTGAATGGGTTCAAGTACTCGTCGCGCTATCGTCGCGTCTTTAAAACAGACCACCATAATTCATGGCTTCCAAGCAAGCAAATCGTCAGGCAATCACTCTCAAAGGATCTACATCAATAGTCACAGAATTCTTCAAATATGCTGTCAATACGTGCGCACCTACTTATTGTCTCTCTGCCACACTTTGGATAACCCTAATTTCTTAGCATCCTCTTCCAACGTGAAGTATATCCGTCGGATGATTTCCACATGGTAAAAAAGTATGGACAAACTGTGCTTGTCACCCAAGATCTTGCTCTTGAAAACTACCTAGAACGGTGAATTTCGCCCACTTTTAGCAGCCTCTCAGTAATAATGGCTTTTATAGAATTCTTAAACAAGTACAGAGTATGTCGTGGTGTCATGAAACGAGCGAGACTACTGATATCCAATAGAATGGCTTCTCACTGGATCTGTTACGCAATTGGTACTTGCCATCATTTCAAAAGATACTCGAACACCCCTTGAACGATGGGTGTTTGACATCAAGTTGGTTGAGCAACCGACGGACCTAACAACGCCGTATGTCCATGTCAAGATCATGATGGAGGTTGTATGATGAATACTCAGTTTCACAGGGTGCCAGCCAAGCCCGAAGCCGAAATTCAGTCGGAAATTCGAGCTATTCTCAAGCAAATAATATCGATGGTAACTTATCTACCTGTAATCCAGGAGCCGACGGTTTTCAATATTCTTGCTTATACACACGAGTCTGCGGAGGTGCCTGCTGGGGAATGGGTGGACACGGACCCGCTGGCGATCGAGGCGAGCAAGAGCCAGCAGGTGAAGATGAGGAGCTTTAGCACGGATATCCACCGGATTGAAGCAATGGTGGCGTATCGGTACGAGGAGTAGGGTGATACTTGGTGGCAAGGAAACACATGTATTGTATATGTGACATAGTAACCGCCAGGTCGAACATTGTGATCAAAATCATGACTGGTCGATGTCCATGACCATAAACAATACTGACAATTATGGGGTCTTCGATTCTTCCTTTCCTGTTCTTACCCCCGTCCTCGACCCTGTTTCCCTGCTTTGATTTTTTGTTTGGCCGGATCCAGACTCATTTCTTATCTGACGTCACACGGTCATGGGCGAAAGCTGGTTTCGCAGAGAGCTCCTCGCTCCGAAAAGGCTCCTCTTCAACGTTTTGTTCTACGGTTCTCATTTTGCTCTTTTTGCGTATGGCTGGTACAGTCAGGTAGCTGAATATCTCTTTTCATGTCTTGCTTGCTCAGTGTTGTCATCCGTTATGAAGGAAACGAACCAGAAATTGTCTGGTCTTAATTCCTTGAAATTCTCCGTCTGGATTTCACGCGGCGCTGGTCTAGCGCTGGCTTACGATGGCGGTCTGATTCTCATTCCAATGTTGCGCAACTTGATCCGTGTCCTTCGCCCCAGACTGGCATGGCTTTTCCCTGCGGACGAGAACATCTGGTTCCATCGTCAGGTCGCCTACTCCATGGCCTTCTGGAGCGTAGTACATACCACAGCGCACTACGTCAATTTCATTAATGTCGAGCTGACACGTGCGTCCTGCCGTGAATGTATGATCCAGTGATATCTGACCAGACTATGTACACAGAGATTCGCCCGCAGACAGCTCTCCAGATCCATTACACGCAGGCCGGTGGGATCACAGGCCACTTCATGCTTCTCATCATGTTTCTTATGTATACTACGGCTCACCATAAGATTCGGCAGCAGTGTTTCGAAGCTTTTTGGTATACCCATCATCTGGCCTTCTTCTTTATGCTCGGCCTTTATACACATGCCACCGGTTGCTTTGTTCGTGATACCATCAATCCGCTCTACACCCCTCAATTCCCATTCTACAATGCTCAAGCATGCCTGGGATATGAAAGTTGGAGATTTACCATCTGGCCGGGGATCATTTACTTTGGCGAGCGTGTCTACAGAGAATATCGTGGAAGGAGAGCCACACGCTTGTCAAAGGTCCTTGTCCATCCCAGTGGTATGCATATTTAGGAGATAATATCCCCTTCTCATACACTGATTCTGGCCCTATTAGGTGCTATGGAACTCCGTATCATCAAACCAAGCTTTAAATACACTGCAGGTCAATGGCTATTCGTTCAAGTCCCAGAGATCTCGCGTTTCCAATGGCACCCAGTGAGTCATTTCACCAGCTGAGCTCTAGGATGTCTCAATGACGCTGTCGAGCACAGTTCACGATCACCTCGGCTCCCGAGGACCCTTACGTCTCCGTTCATATCCGTCAAGTTGGTGATTGGACTCGTGCGCTTGGTGAACGCCTTGGTGTCGGCCCATCTGTCGTTGCTGCTATGACCTCGGCAGCTATGAGAGGCTCTGAGAAAAACGAGAAAAATGATACTCGGGGTGACTTTGTCGAGTTAGATACTACTTATGTCGCTGCTAGCCTTCCTGCAATCAGGATCGATGGCCCCTATGGCGCGCCTGCTGAAGATGTCTTCAACGTTGAAGTCGCTGTCCTCATCGGAGCTGGTATTGGTGGGTAATCATGTCTTGAAAGTCTAAGCCAATGATCTCATCAGCGTCATCCCAGGTGTCACACCATTTGCCTCTATCCTCAAGCATATTTGGTACAGGCAGAAGAGGGGTACACTGAAAACTTTGCGCCGTGTTGAATTTTTCTGGATTTGCCGTGATGCGCCGTCTTTTGGCTGGTTTCAGAGCTTGTTGCAGGAAGTCGAGGCTGCTCAGGCCGATCGTAAGTATCACTAGTCTTGTTATCACCTATTGATGTCGGAATCAATGGTTTCAGCCAATTTCCTTCGCATCAATATTTACCTTACCCAGAAGATTGGAGAAGACATGTTATGGAATATTGCTGTCAACGATGCAGGTGCAGACTATGACCCCCTTACTCTCCTTCGTTCCCGCACGATGTTTGGACGTCCTAACTGGATGACCATCTATGGGCAAATGAGACAGGCCATTGAATCTGGCCAATACATTCCTGGGAGCAAGTCGCAACTAAAGACGAAAGTTGGAGTAAGTTTTTGAGATGATTTTGCCTCCATATTTCCTAAACTTGTGACTACAGACGTACTTCTGTGGCCCTGGAATCCTTGCTAAGGCTATCAAGGAGGCGACAGTGCGAAATTCTTCGTCGAGCGTGGTGTTTACGTTTGCGAAGGTTCGTGGTTGAACTTCTTGTTCACACAGCTACTTATACTGATTTGGTGGTACCTGCAGGAACATTTTTGACTAACCTAGCATCACTTGTTCTGATTTCTGTGGATATGTGCAATGGTTCCTTGTCCTCCACTAACTCAGGACACTTTATATGCTAAGAGTACCATGGAAATAGCCCATGCCAATATCAAGAATAGACGCATAAGGTAATGGGTAGTTGGATGGATATCTATATTAGTCCGGTGGTACCAAGAATAGATCATCCTACATGCGAAGTTCTTCAATTTTGTTATCCCATAATTTAGTTCCCCTCTGTGGACCCGATTGAGCACGGTCCTTTGCGACCACGCGAATGCTCTTTTTCCTGTCCTGGCTGTGGTCCTCGGATGGGATGTCAGCAGAAGAAATTGGAACAATAGCTTTCTCAAGATCATATTCAGGAAAAAAGTCCTGTAGATTCTCGTATACGGCAGATGGAGCCGGCCGAAACCAATCCTGCCAGTCCTCGCGAGTACCGATAACGCTGGCAGCTAGGCTCTGACCATGAAATTGAAAGTCAGGCCGCGTTATTTCATCCTTATGGGATAGATCTGTCGGGGGCTTTGCCCAGATCTCATCGTCGTCGTCGCTGTCAGTCTCAGGGTGTTCACTATAGGATTGAGATGCCTTCGCACGACGACGATCAGAATAATGGGGATCCAAGTTTTGGGGCGATGATGCAAGAGATAAGGTGGATTGAGCTCTGCTGGGGAGCAAAGTTGGATATGCCTCAGGTAAACCATATTTAAAAACTGGCTGAAGTCTAGATGAGAATGGAGAGCCCCCATTCACGCTGGGAAGAGGGGGAGGGTTGTATACATAGGGTGTCCTGCTAGCTTGCGAGTCAGGATCGTCGGGGTCGGGATTCACAACACGGAATCCTTTTTTCGGAGTGGAAACAGATCTAGACCCTGCCGTTTCCAACGATGACCTGGGGTTTTCTGGTAGTGGTGCAATCTGGGGTGGCCTTGAACTTGGAGGTGTAATTATTACCACCTGAGGACCATCGCCCGATTTCTGTTGAGGACCAAATCTTTGTTGGGGTCTGGGGTGAAGAATGGGGCTCGCTTCGACTGATTGATACGGAGATTTTCCAACTATCGTCGAAACGGCGGGTGTTTGGGGTATTTCTTCCGGTCTAGTTGGTGGTGGATTGGAGGACTTTTGTGATCTTCTAGAGGTCTGCGAAAGAGAACGTTTGAGGGGTGAGAGTTCGAAAGTAAACTTCCAGTTGGGTGGCAGTATAAGATATCGATGATCCAGCAATTCCGCCGCAGACGGACGGTCTTGCGGGTTTCTGATGAAGTGCTGAAGTTAAAAGATTCTTTTCAGGATAGGGAGCGGACAATACCTTTGAAAACATTGCTTCCGAAAATCAAGGGCAGCTTCGCTGAGAATCAGTCGATCAGGAACCGGGGGTGCAAGTTTTTCCCGGGATAGCTGAGGCCCAAAGTAGATTGAGTGATCGATAAACTCTGCATGACAAAACTACGTACCTTGATCATGACAGGAAAAATCTCTTCGCCAGACCAGGGCCGCTCGCCTGTCCACATTTCCAAGACAACGCATCCAATACTCCAGATATCAACTTTGAGGTCATATCCCTGATTATCGTTGTCCAATACTTCAGGCGCCATCCAATAGATGGTCCCTCTCATCCCGGTATATGCTCTTGCTTGAGAAATATTCTCAACTTGCTTTGAAATACCGAAATCCGATATCTTGCAAATGCCTGATTGTTCAACAAGGATGTTGTCGGATTTGAGGTCCTAAAGTACCAAATCAATAAAGAGCTGCCTCCGTAGTGAAACGAGTTATTACGCGGTGAATGATTCCCACACCGTGCAAATAATGCAAGCCCTGAAGGATCTGCCGGGTAAAGGACTGGGTAACTTCAGTACTGAATACACCATAGGTCACGAGCCAAGATGATATTGTTCCACCGGGAACATATTCAAGAAAACTGCATAAAAATGGTCAGTCCCGATCGTGATTAATAAAGAAGTCATCGTGTATGTACATGCTTAGATTGGTATGGCTCTCTTCATACCCCAGATATTGGACAATATTTGGGTGATCAAGCCTCATTAGTGTTTCACGCTCCATCTTAAGGGCTTCTGCGATTTCTCGGTTTCGAGAATTCAGCATATCGCTCGGTGTTTGAGGTAGTTCTACTTGTTTGACCGCCATGATCTCGCCGGTAGTCGCATTGAGACCATAATAAACCCTTGCATAACTTCCTTTCCCCAAGAGCTCTCCCTTAACCCATTGGAACGTTACTGTAATGAATAAGCAGACAATATTGGAGAAATAAAGCTCAGTCGATCGTACCTTTCTTGGAAATGACGTTAGGGCGACGGCTGGGACGGGGTTTTGGCCGGAAAAGTGGGTCTTGTCGCGGTTGGACAGAGGAGAAAGGACCACTAAGAGGTAAGGGATTTATCCTAGAGGATGGACGACGAGCGGTCTCAGATATGGGGTCGGTAGAGTCGCGAATCATTTCTTAATCAGAGCAGTCGAACAAGAGATGGCCGGGGCTTGTCATAGTCTGGGCGCTGTGCGCGACGATGTTCACAAGAACCGGTGAGATACTTATCATTCAATAGCCCGAGGGGATACATATAGCTTTGACAGTCGGAGATGCCCGATCCCAACTTTTGCTTCACGATCCGTCCGCCGAGCGAGGCTGACGCGACGCGTGAGTTCTCCTCATGGATAAAGCGCATCGCGTCCTCAAGGATGTCTTTGGCTTCGATACCTTCAGGTTATCCCAGGAACAAGTTTGTTATCAGCTCAGCTTAGCCATGCTTCCCTTCTGACTGTCAGCAGGTCATTTCCCGCTTGTTGGTTGACAACGAGAACGCTCTCGTGGTGTTTCCAACCGGAGGTACACCGTGTCTTCTTTGTTTGAACACGCTTGCAGGCTCAATGTTTTACAGGAGGGAAGAGCCTGACGTACCAAATCCCAGCCTTATGTCTCGACGTGAGTCTTGACTCAAGTCAGAAACGTTCCAATCATAAGTTGAATTAGGGACTTACGGTCGTGGTCTCGCCTTTGCTCGCTCTCATGAAGGATCAAGTGGATACTTTAGTTAAATGTGGCGTGAAAGCGGCGAATCTCGACAGTACTTTGACCGTGTCACAGGCAGCCTTTGTCAAAGACGAAATTTTGACAGGATCTCTGAAGATACTTTACGTAGCACCAGAAAGGTGTCGTGTTAAACTGTCATGACCAACAATGTGCTGACTTTTTGCGAGAGGTTAAACAATGAGGGGTTCATCAACATGATGAGTCGCGTCAACATCTCCCTTCTTGCGGTGGATGAAGCCCACTGCATATCACAGGTATGATACATCTCCGTACAAGATCTTACTTCATTCTTCATATATGCAGTGGGGAGCTAGCTTTCGTCCCGAGTATCTCAAGATTGCTCGTTTTGCTATCGAACTAAACGCCGAACGCGTTCTATGCCTGACTGCGACCGCTACACCCCAGGTTTCCAAAGACATTTGCTGTTCATTTCGCATTGCACAAGGAGGTGTCTTTCGCACTCCTGTCTTCCGCTCCAAGTACGTGTTTTAGCAACGCCAATTATCCTGACTCTTATCACGCTTACGAAGCCTTTGCCTGCGTGTCGAGGTTGCTGCTTCGTTAGACCAGAAATTAGATTGCCTCGTCCCCCTACTTAGAGCCCGAACAGGTCCTTCTATCGTCTATGTTACACTTCAGAAGCACGCGGAAGAAGTTGTCAATCGCTTACGCCCTCACGGAATAGATGCTGCCGTATATCACGCAGGATTACCGAATGAACAGCGCGCACAGGTACAGGAGGACTTTATGAAGTCTGATGATGGGATCGTTGTTTGTACTATTGCTTTCGGTATGGGCATCGATAAAGGTCAGCTTGCTAGGCTGCACATCCTGCACATTGCTGAGAATACGACATGCAGCGAATATCAGACAGGTAAGCTGAAGGTTGTGTATCTCAAATTCGAGTAATAATGAATACCTCGTAGATCATCCATTTATTTATGCCCAAGACCCTGGAAAACTACAGCCAAGAAGTGGGTAGAGCAGGGCGAGATGGATTATTGTCTGTCTGTACCATGTTCCTTGCCTCTTCCGACATACCAATTCTCGAAGGATTCTGTCGCGGCGATACATGCTCTAAAGATGATCTTCATTTATGGTTGCACGAGGTCGCTCTGAAAAAACCCGCCAAGGACGGCACAATTGACTTCAACCATTATAAACAGGCCAGGGAGTGAGTCCTTTCACGTTTAAATCGGGGGTCCATTGAATGAAATTTCATATCCAGTTATGACATGAGAGTGTGTCCATACAGGTTCATATGTTCCCACCAAGAATTTATGCTGATATTGTGTATATTTTAGCAAAACGTCCTCGCTTTGAATTATGCACAGCTTGAACTAGATCATGGTTACCTTAGGGCTGTCACCCCCTATTATTCGGTGTACGAGCTGACCCCTCAGGACAACAGCTGGGCGTCGGTTTCATTGAATAGTAGTGAAGTTGCGACTATAATTCGATCTTACTGTCGGCAGAAGGGTAATAAATATGTGGTTGGTTCCTTCTTCGATTCGTATATGTCATATGAAACTTGATATACAATTTGCCTCAATAGATTGATATCGGAGACGCAGCCGCTGCCTCTGGGTTTGACGTGACGGATTTGACTAGACAGATAACTTCTTGGGAACTCGATGGTTCGTGCCTTCCCTCCATCGAGCATCAACCAAGTTCATGTGGGACAGGCCTTATTGATTGTAAAGCTAGTCAAGTTCGTGCGGTACGAACGATTTCCTTGTGTTTTGTTCAATTTCTCATTCCGCCTGCGCTACAGCGCTATGCACTATTGAAGCCCTTGCCTAAGTCAACAGAGGAACTCGAGAAGTTGGCTGATGATTTCTACTCGCGAATGGTCAAGCGCGAAGAAGAAGGCATTGAGAAAATACGCCAGGTCATTGAATTTGCAACAGATGATGACTGTAATCTATCTCAAGTTCACCAGCTCTGGATGTGTCCTCACCATTTAAGCATCTAGGTCTTGGCCATAATCTGGCCAAGTATTTCGGAGACGACAACGCGGTACCAGGTGGTATGTGCAATAGGTGCACATTTTGCATTAACGGTCAATCTAAGGAGTTTTCTGGTCGAATCGTGACACCCATTAATGAAGACAAGCTACAAGCCATCCTCCGTGCATGTCCCGAGCGTGATGACCCTCGATTGCTCGCTCGCATGGCATTCGGAATTACATCGCCTCGTTTGACTGCGAATAAATGGTCCACCACTCATCCTCTTTTTGGTAGCATGCATTCGATAGACTTCAACGAACTCGTAGCAGCTTTCGACATTGAATGTAGGAAAGCCAACTACCAAAGGACAGAACAACTGCCTACGCCGGCTCCCAGAAAAAGACCTTACTCGTCATGTTCTGGGAGTAGCACAGGGAACAGCCAGCCTTTAAGAGGTCGTGGCGGAGGTTACATTAAACGAGTCCGGTACTGATGCCCACGCTGTTCTTAAGATCTTTCGACAGAGAGGTTCTGTCTTTTGTGGACTATCATTTCTAATAGTATAATTACTGAAATGTTCGCGGTAGATACATCCCTTTTGGTCATCCCTCACCCTTTCGCGTACACAGCACAAAGACGTCAGATTTTGAAATTAGCAGATATATAATCAATCTCAATCTATCTTTCATTTCCCGATAATTTTGCCTTTTCAAGATTTCTTCACCAGTCTCGAATGATCACACATCTTGTAGGTAGGGATATCACCCGGCGAGGTCCACGAATGAACAATCGGTGTCCGTACTAAGTATGCTACGGACGCCTCCCTTTTTTGACTGCTATGAGAACCTTGCCCGACATATATACCAAAATTTTTTGAAAGAAGCGATGTGCACAGAGACTATAACTTCGTCTGGTGTTTTCAGGCTCAGTCCGTCGCACACTGTACGAGAGATGTGTTTTGATATCTGTTCGCACTCCCGAGAGATTTTGGGATATGTCTTAGTAGTCAAAAGCTGATACGAATTACTAATAGCTCATTCCATTTCAATTCAGCATTCCCATCGATGGGAGACATTTAAGGGATGGCAGTATCAAAGATCACGAAAAACATTAAAAACAAATCTCGCGAATGCCTTTGCACCCCGAGTAGACGTCGAGATAAAAAGTCCTGAGGGAAGATTCTGACCGTATAAACATCGGAGATGTGGGTCGACTTTTGTTTAGGCAGTCTCTGGAATCATTCCGAGCTGTGCATGAGTCTCGTCTTCTACGTCATGTCTCCAAAATCAGCAAAGTCTCCATGTCGTTGGACAACCTGACGCTGGCAACGTCCTCGACGTCGCAGCCTTCCAATTCCTAGATCATGATTAGACACAATTGGCTTTGTCAGGGCTTTTGAATGAGCCGGAATGATGGGAGATTCTAGAGTCTTCAAAATGACATTTGAAAATCATGGTCCACGGACCTATCACGTGCTCACTGAACGCGTTCTGAGAAGTTTGAACTGCGAGTAAGTTTAGAACTTGGTGAAGTTGAGACTCTCCACTCTTAGCAATGACCTCCGTCTTTGCTCCTTCTCGTTCGTATGGTGGCTCTAGCTTTGGCAAAGGTATAACACGATCTGCGCAGCCGGAGCTCGTCGATCTTTCTGCGCTTCAAAACGCGGGCCGAGTGGTGCAGGAACGTATAACGAAGGATACAACAATCATACCCGACTTGGGCGATACCCTGGCGTCTTGTGCGGTTGTTTTACTAATGATTCCAGTGTTATCTAACAAAAAGTTCAGCCTCTGGACAGGTTTCGGCGTCTTACACAATTTATCCCAATGATTATCGTGCACCGTTTCAGAAGAGGAAGTTCGTAGGCATTCCGGAGGATTTGTTTGAGCATTTCAATGGTCTGTCTGTTCGCAGTGTTGCATCTTGATTGAGTGCCTCATAGGTTGTCCAGCGGTGTCCGGAGTATCACACGTCGGGCTGATGCCTCAGATTGAACGAGCATGGATATCCTATGACCACAAACTCTTCTTCTGGGATTACGTTGACGGGTCTGTTCTTGTAACGTTCAAGGTGAACAATCTCTTATGATCCTTCCAGACATGAAACCAGCTCTTTCTGGGAAGAACGGGAGGATGTCATTGCGGATGTCCGTCTGGTCAAACCGAAAAAGGGCATGTTTATTGACGAAATAACGAACCTTTTTGTTGTCACCACTCCTTTATCCATTTTCCTCCTTGGCCTCTCTTTTGAATCAACTCGAGGACATGGTCGCGCCTTTCGTGACCTCAAGCTTTACGCCACAGATTTGAAACTGAATACCGATGTTGAGATGATCTCTGTATTTGGCACTGAAGAGGGTCGAATCTTCATGTGTGGTGTACAGGATGGGTGCCTATACGAACTGCATTATCAAGAGAACGAAACCTGGTTTGGAAAGCGAATTCAAATCATAAATCACTCTGTCAGCGGTGTTCAGAGTCTCCTCCCTCGGTTCACTACCCTCAGTGCAGAAGGTGAGCGATATCGGAGGTTTAACTATGGTGCACTGATCAGCTTGCTTAGAAAAAATTATCCTTCTTGCTGTTGATAATGGCAGAAATTGTTTTTATGCGATGACTGCAGATGGCGTCTCTCTATACAAAACCAACGGGGAAAAATCTGTCCAACACTTGCAGACGATCACAAATATCTTCAAATCGGCTCAAGACAAAGCTGCAGGCCATCCTGCTTTGACGCGCGACAAATTCGAACTTAGATCACTGCATGTCATCGACCCCGTAGAATCTCGGTCTGGCATGCAATTTTTTATAATGTCAAGTAATGGTGTGCGGTTGTACTTTGGTCCTCAGAGTATGCCAAACTATTATGGTCCATCCTCTAGCACTAGCTATATACGACCTATCCAACTCCTTCATGTCAGATTGCCTCCGGCGAATCTGATACATCCAGATGCTCTAAAGCAGCAAATACGGCCTACTCCAAGTCTTTATGGAGTTCCTCAATCTCAATCGCAAGTTCCGCCCCGGCCCTTCCACACTGTCGAATTTCTTTGTTCGAATTATCACCGAGGGATGACAGTCGCATCCCACCCAGGCGACAGGGACGGCAACGATTACATTCTTTGCATGTCACCCGATCTCACAAGAATTGGTTCGATCGGACAGGTAAATCTTCCCCCCCAGCCCTCGACATCAACACAGTTGGAGTCCTATCGAAATGCCTTGGGCGATGGGCGATCGAGCTTAACCGAGTACGCGGCGCTGACATCCATTGCTGGAACAGCCTGGGCTACAGCCCACTTGCCTTTGACGTCTGCTGCAGCCGCTCCGGATGGTCTTGCTCCGTCTGCACTCAATGAGCTCGCGACACAGTTCGGGGAAGCACCTTGCCAATTCATGTTTTTCACTAATTGTGGGATATCCTTCCTCGTCAAACGACGAGCCGTGGATTTCCTGAGAGCAGACCTTGAAGAACTACAATCGCAGGGTACCATTCAACCACTGATAGAATTCCGTGATAGGTTAATATTCGTATCCGAGGCTTTAGTTTCGCTGAAATTGACACATTTTGATCGTACAGTTTTGGACGTGATCAAACATGTTGTATGCTTCTTGGGCTCGCGTGTGGGAACACCTTCCTCGACTTCCAGGATGAAACAACATCTAAGACTGGTAGTATCTCCACTCCCCGCCCTGACATTACCGCTGTTGCAAAACAGGCGTTCTATGACCTTGGGGAGCGACCGACGTGGACCGAAAGGGTCACTTATGGTACAAGTATGACTAGCAGTCTCTTTGTTCAGTACTGTTTCCACTTACACTTTGCGAAGCTGATAGTCAAGGTGTGACCGTCTTCAGTGGTCGACGAGAGGGACTAGCGCTTTACTTCTCACGGCTAATCCGCCCGCTTTGGAAAGTCAAACTTACACAACCCGGGTAAGAAAAGTCTCAGGCTTTTCGTATAATTCAAACTCATCATACTTAGTATCGCCGGGCGGCAGAAATTACTAGTCGCGGAGAATGTGATTTTCACCATTCAAAAGAATTTGTTCCTTCTGAAGGACTTTTTGGATAAAAATTCTCACCTTTTCCACTCGTCTCCAAGCGAATCATCCAACCGAGTTCCAGTAGCGGAGCAGGAAGCATGGAGGGTGCGTAAATATTCTCTCTGGATTGCCAAGTTATATATAACTACTCCTTCAGGCCGAACAAAACTCCGTTTTGGAGATTATCTCCCTTCTCTCAAGGACCATCGAAGCACTCTCTTTTGTTCTACTTCTGAATGATTACATGCTGGGGGATCTCATATCACAGTACGCTTTATAAATGGCAATTTGCTTATTATAAAGTTAACGACTTCTTAGATGTGAACCTGAAATTCAGAAACTCATTGCTGTACAAACTTTCGAAACCCTTATAACAAGTCAAGATGGCATGACAATCTCCCGAGCTCTGGTCAATGTGATCATTGATCAGCAAATTGGTCAACAAATCAGTGTGAGCCCAATGCGTTTTCGCAGTGGTACAAGACTAATGGCTTCATCTAGGTTGACACGATCAGCGAAATCTTACAACACAGATGTGGTTCATTTTGCAGTACTGATGATGTGATGCTCTACAAGGTCATACTCTTATTCTTACTTTACTCAAGCAACTGAGACGATGTTGTATTATTCAGGCCAAGGAAAATGTCCGAAAATCTGTTGAGTCAAGAAATCCTCTCGAAAGACAAAACTGGCTAGCAGAATCTCTCCGGTACATTACTGTCATCATCACGTTACTCTATCATTCATTGCGCCTCGTAGGTTGTTTACAAAGGGTGCTCGGATTTTGGAGTTTGAAAAGCTTAGAGAGATCTGCGGAGATTACCAACAGCTTGACTATGCAAGGGGTACTCCGGTTTAAGTATCCAGATTGATCTCGAACTCACCTGTGTTCTAGGTGCTGTTGAATTGCCTCTCACATGTGCGCAAATATTGGACCCAGATAAAATCGGCCTCGAAGCTTGGTATGCTGGCCTACCAGCGGGTGATGTGCGTACGACGTATACACAAAAACGGCTCCAGTGCTACGATCTGGTTCTCGATTCTCTCACTGTATTTGAGAACAAGTGCAACACCAACAAAGCGCCGGAGAGACAACGAGAGACCCTTCATCAACAAGGTGATCCAGAAGCTGTTAGGAGCCATGCATATGAACTGGCTTTTGCAAGCGAAGACGAGATCTTCCATTCGACGTTGTATGATTGGCTCATCAATCGTGGACTTGCTGATGATCTCTTGGAGGTGTGGAAGTTTATCCTTCGAAACTTCTGGTCTGACTTTTTATATAGATGCGTCCTACATTTCTGGAAGCCCATCTAAAGCGGGAGCCTATCACTGTGCAAAAATTCCAACTTTTGTGGCAATTTTATGTGAAAAATGGCCAGTCTCTGCGAGCCGCTGAAATTCTGGCCACGATGGCAGAATCTACTCAGTGAGCCCTAATGTTTTACGTTGTAGATGGGATTGATTTTATTGTTGCAGATTTGACTTGGAGTTGCCTGTTAGGTTAGAATACCTAACACTTGCTGTTGGCAATGCGAAATCCCATCCAATATCTGCCACGGGACACCATGAAACTGCTATAGCCTTCCTTACGGACCTTGAAGAAAAGGTCGACGTCGCGCAAGTGCAATTGGAAATATATAATATCCTCCTTCCTCATGTCAACGATGCACCCGAAGTCGGTGCTCGAATCAATCTGTTATCTAAACAACTCTTCACGATGACAGATGTGAGTTTCATTCGGACAGACAACACCATGCACTCTGATAACTTTGCAGCTATACACACTATATGTCATTCCCTTCGACCTGGTTGATATGAAACTTCTATGTCTCCATGTTTCCGAACATCGTGACGAAAGCGTCGTGCGACCAATCTGGAACCAAATCTTTGATGAAAGTAATGACCCTTTCCATATCTTCCTGGGATCTGGCTCATGTCTTCTGCAGTCCTCAGAGAGGAAGCAGATCCTGCTACGACAGCAGATCTCATTCTCAGCAGAGTCATACCTCTTGGAAAGCGATTTTACCCTTCCGAGAGTGCCTTCCCTCTCCGTGAGTCATGCTTAGAGATGTCCTTGATTATAGACAACTGAACTAGAAACACAGGATTTATTGCCACACTACTTGTTCGGTTCACACTTGCGAATAAGAATGTCGTAGTGTTTGGCTGGGCCCCTCGAATCTTGATTGACTGTGGGGTTCCTTACACCGACGTTTGGGATGTGTTCCATGAGATGTACGAATCACAGGTCAGCCTAACGTCTACCATTGTATGCACCCGTTGAGCCCTTTTCTAGGTCCCTCCCTTCAATGACCAGGCCAACGTTCAAGTCATCTCTTCCGACATAGCAGTCCTTCTATCAGACTGGTTAAAAGAAGCTAGCCGACCACAGTCGCCAGCACACAGTGAATTCCCCGTTGGCCGTATTGACCGGTCAATCGAACAATATTTGAGGGAATTAGAGGCTGGACGTGCAGAGACCCGATCTCTGTACGAGAGTATGAAACGTGATCTGAGGCGGCATTGGTAGTAAGCATCAGAATCTGCTCCAAGTGGTCGGCTCGGGGAAAATTAATTCACACATATCTACTACTCTTGAGACATAACCTTGTTAGTCTTCACGGGAGTGTGTCAACGTTAAACTAGGGATGGTGAAGGGACGAACCTCTGGGTTAAAGAAGAGACTGTTCATGCCCCGAGGGTAAGGCTTACTCCTCCTGTTCATGTATTCATTTGTACGCAGGAATTTCAGGGAATTTGCCATCATTCTCAGCTCACTCCCCTCACACACATATAATGCTACTATTTGCTAGCTCCTCTATCTTGCTGGCCTTGTTGGTTGTCCCTGCATGGCAGCTAGGCAGCAAAGCAGTGCATCAATGCCTTGATTGTATTTTCATTTTGCAGTTGTAACATTGCAATCTTGTTCAGGAGCCCAGTGATCACCACTTGAGCAATCAGGTCCTGCAAAAACATTGACTCCGCAAGTACACACTGACCTGCAGCAATCAGCCATCTCCCCATATTCCTTCTGACTGAGGATCCAAATTATCCTTATTGTCTTCTCTTCCTTTCTCTTTGTCTGACACAGTTGAGTGATATGGAGACATCACTTGTGTAGCAATTAGCAGCAACCTGGGTTGAGGTGATTGAGGTCAGATGCAATCTTGACCTAATGACTGGCTTTGTTTGCTGCAAGGTGCATCCTCTTTTTGCCTTACCAGTGCTTCTCACAGCCCTTCTTCCTGCCAGCCACCAGTCTCCCTTGCAGGTGATCATCACCAATCTCACAGAGGATACACCTTCCAGCACATTGCATACCCACTTCATGCTTCCCACCTTACTGTCTCCTGGGGCAGTGATTGTTCCCATTCTTGCTGAGGTTGAATCACCTTGCATGAATTATGCCTGTCCTTGTCAATTTCCATGGATACCACCTGTGATTTGGTTAGTAGCAGTTCAGATATGCACACACTACTTGTGTTTGCTGCCTGCAGCATCTGTAAGGGGACAATTGCATTCTGCGGTCTCCAATCCTAGTTCTGGCTTAGTCATACATATTACATTTCTCTAGTTTACAGACTGACTGCTGGGGCTCGGCCCCTGCTCCCTCCCATCACTATTAGTCAGCTTGTATGAGTCATCGGACCTTTATTCTCCTTTTGATGTATTGATTGATAATTATCGCTTACATACTGGGGCCCACTTATTACATAGCATTAGTCATAGCACAGCCACCAACGTAGTATATATAGCTGATCTGCAGGATAGCATATCCTCAGATCAATCAATAACAGTGTCTTCAAGCCTATCCATTGACTGACTGTCTGCTCCTTAGTGTCGTCCTCTCTTACTTGCACTGTCTCTTGCGTGTTCCACTTGCCTTGTTGCCGCTGCTTGTTAGCTTCACTGCTCGCTTGCTGCTGCCCTCGCTCACCACGACCCCTGAGTTTGGCCTTGCCTTGTGAGGAGTATCCCACATTCCAAGATCCCCTTACAGCATCACTATTCCCCATGCCATCTGACTCCCTCCATATGGCTGTTGCCCAGGTCCCTGCTGACCTGGGAAGTATGGCATTGGATAAAATGGTGGGTAAAAGAGCATCTGCCCAAACTGCACTGGGTTTCCAAAGGTCAGCACCTGCAGTGGCACATACACTTGCCCTTGCACTGCCTGCTGCCTGTCCTCCCCTTCACCAGAGCCCTGCAAATTCTGTGGCTGATTGAACATATTAGGATTTTGGCTCTGATATGGGTATGACATTGTTTGGACCACACAGGAAGTGTTACTTACAGGTGTGTCCATAAAATAGTAACAAACTCTAAGTTTAAGTCATCACTCCCAAGCAAGTGAACCAATCACATTATCCCTAAGCAGCATTGCACTTAGCCAAGTGTTGTGGTCGCATCACTCCTTGCAACTCCAAGTTGTAAGGGCGACCTCAGGGAGCTGTGAAACTCACACAACTGGCAGAGGGATATTCAAAGATGTATTAGCAAGTGGCTACAGTGTACAGGGCTAGCTCCTCACCTGGCAAAGGGATATCCAAAGAGAATAAGTCTGGGGAGTCCCTATGCCAGGATGTAGATGCTTCTGGGGCCCCAGAAGCATGGGAATCAACTGTATAGTACACATAAGCCATTGAAAAAGGAGTGTGGGAATAAAAGATAAAAAACTCGGACATTGCCAGAGAATGGATTGGTAATGTCTATCAGGTGACTCTGGCAAGTCAGGTGGTCAGAAAAGGGTTAGATGACCAGGAAGGGATCAGATGACCTTGGGAACAATGTCAGGTGATCAGAAATGTGGACACAATATGTACAGATAATATCTAAAGGGGAGAAGAAGAGAAAAGGAAAGAGAAAAAGGAAAGGAGAAAGGAGAGAATGGTCCCTGGGGATTGTCCCTTTACATCACCTCCCCTCTAGAGTGCAGGTCCTGATGCACTGGATGGTGGCATGACCAGACAGATTGGAAGAGTGCTGGAGAAAGCGCATACAGGCCATGGATGTTCTTAGGAGTGTCTGGATGTCACTCATAGAACTCCTTCACTCGGAGCAGTGAGATACCCTTAGCTGGCTCCCAGGATGCGTCCTCATACCTGTAACCCTTCCACTTGACCCGGTACTGGAGCTTGCAGCAAAAGATGTGACTATCCAGGATTGCTTCCACCTTATAATGTTCTTCATTGTCCACAATTACTGGCGGTGGTAGAAAATCCACCTGCCGGCCTGGGATTGGGTCAGCAACTGCTGGGTGGAGTTTGACCACATGGAAGACTGGATGAATTCTGCGCATCACACAGGGCAAGTGCAGATGGTATGCAAGACAACCCACTGCATGTTCAATCATATATGGGCCCAGGAACTTGTAAAAGAGTCTCTTGGATGGGCATGTGGTTTGGATATCCTTCACATCCAGATAGACCTTATCTCTTGGGAGGTATTCCAGTGCTGGGGTCTAGCGCTAGTTGTAGTACTAGGCCATGTCATCCTTGGCTTTGGCTAGGGCTGCCCTCGCCTCCTCTTGCACCTGCTTCATGCAATTCACAAATTCATTGACAGACTTGTCCTGAGATGAGTGTTGGCATGGTTCAAAACTCATGCAAGGATTGCATCTGGTGTCAAGCAGGAAGGGTGTGGTCTGTGTTGCGGAGTGCACATAGTTGTTGTACAGGAATTCTGCATCTGGAAGCAGCTTGTCCCAGTCATCCTTGTTGTTTGCTGCAAAAGATCCAGAGGTACTGTTCTTGTAAGGGGACAATCACATTCCATGATCTTCAACTCTAGTTCCAGGTTAGTCATATGTATTACACTTCTCTAGTTTACAGACCGACCCCCAGGGCCCAGCCTCTGCTCTCTTCCATCATCATTAGTCAATTTGGCTGAGTTATTGGACTTCTATTCCCTTTGATATATTGATTGAGTAATCTCACTAACATACTGGAGCCTGCTTATCACATATAGCATTAGTCATAGCATAGCCACTGATGTAGTATATAAACTGGTCTGCAGGATAGAATATCCTGAGATCAATCAATAGCAGTGTCTTCAGGCCTATTCATTGACTGACTGTTTGCTCCCTTAGTGTCATTCTTGCTCACTTGTGCCATCTCTTGTGTTTGCTTGCCTGCTGCCTCTGCCTGCCTGCTGTTTGGCTTGCTCGCCGCTGCTCTTGCTTGCTCTGACCCTTGATTCTGGCCTTGCCTTGTGAGGAGTATCCCACATTATGAGCATCCCCTTACAGTTCTAGCTCCTAGTTGATGCGCTCCATCTGACTGTCTGACTGGGGATGATATGTGGTAGAAGTCTAGAGCTTGATTCCCAATAGGTGTTACAGCTCCTGAGTGAATTCTGCAACAAGCTGGGAACTTCAATCTGACATAAAGGCATTGGAAAGGCCATGCAGCTTTCAGATGTTTTTGCGGTACAGATTAGCAGCACTCAGTGCAGAGCAGGTGGTAGTGGCAGGAATGAAGTGCGCTCTCTTTCCTACACTGTCCACAACAACCATGATGGCATCGTAGCCATATGCATCTGGTAGTTCTGAGATAAAGTCCACTGAAACCACGCTCCATCTTTTCTCAGGAATGGGAAGAGGGTACAGCTTGCCCACCAGCACCTGATGAGAGGGCTTGGTCCTAAGACACATGTTGCAAGTGCTAGTGTAGGTGCCTATATAGCATGACATATGGGGCCACCAGTAGTTATATGATACCAGCTCCAGAGTCTTCTAGCATTCTGGGTGTCCTGCAACCTTGGAATCATGATGTTGCTGTGCAATCTGCTGCCTCAGTTTCAGGTCATTTGGTATGTAGATGCGTCCCCAGAAGGTCAGGATCCCCTGGTCCAGTTGCCATTCCTGACTGTGGACGGAATGAGTCCCTGTCTGTTGACCTGCCTTGAATGTTGCTGCCGCATTAGCCACCACATCCTTGTGAAGTCCTTTCCAGTTGCCCTTCCATATATCTGCCAGAACAGATACCTCTTTACCCTAGATCACCAGACTCTCAAGTACCAAAATCACAAACAGCTCTGGCTTGAGCAGGACAATATTGTCATTGTCACCTGCTCCAGTCCTGTGGTCTGCCTGACATGACAGTGCATCTGGCTTACCCATACTCTGACCTGGCCTGTGATGAAGTGTGAAGTCAAAGTTGGCCAGGTAGAGGGACCAACAGGCCTGTTGTCAGTTGAGCTTCTTTGGGGTGCAGAAATACTCTAAGTTCTTGTGATCCATCCAGACCTTGATCTGATGCCTGGCCCCTTCTAGAAAATGATGCCACTCTTTGGAATGGATGATTGCTAGCATCTCCTTGTCATGGATCTCATAATTATGTTCCATGGTGTTGAGACTTTTGGAGTAGAATGCAATGGGGTGCCACTTCCCATCCTTATGAGACTGCTGGGAAAGGACAGCTCCGGTTGCAAAGTCTGAGCTGTCTGCCTCTACATGGAATGGCAGATTGTTATCAAGGGAGATGAGAACAGGTTGGGAGGTCACCACATGTTTCAGAGTCTCAAAGGCTGTCTGTTGAGCATCTGTCTACTGCCAAGGCTGGTCTTTTGAAGTCAGGTCAAAGAGAGGGCAGGCATAATGCAAGAAGTCCTAGATGAACTGCCAGTAGAAGTTGGTGAACTGGGGCACCAGCCAGTCTGCCACTCCAGCTACCTTCACCAGGTCCATCTCTGCTGTTCCATGCGAGATGATGAATTCAAGGTATTCCACTTGGGTCTGCTCAAACTCACATTTCTCTAGTTTGAGGTAGAGCTGGTGTTGGCAGAGGCATTCCAGAACTAAACATACAATGTGGCAGTGCTCCTCCAGGGTCTTTATGAAGATGAGGATGTTATTAAGGTATACGCACACCACTCCTTCTGCAATGAAGTCACAGAAAATGTCATTCATCATGGTCTAGAATGTAGTGGGGCTATTGGTGAGGCCAAAGAACATGACCAGCAGTTCAAACAACCCTTGGTTTGTCTGGAATGCTGCCTTCCACTCATCTCCTTCCCTAATGCGCATGTTGTTGTAGCTCCAGTGAACATCTAACTTAGTGAAATATTGTGCACCATGGAGGTTATTGACAAGCTCAGAGATGAGGGGAAGCGGGTAGCAATTTTTGATAGTGAGGGCATTCAACACCTGGTAAACCTGTACTAGCCAAAGGGAGCCATCCTTCTTTTTGATGAAGAAGACAGAGGAGGCCATGGGCAACTTGGAAGGGCAAATCCTACCAGACTCAAGGTTCTCCTGGAGGAAGGCATCAAGCTCGTCCTGCTCCTTTGGCACAAGCAGATAGATCTTGCAGTTTGAGGGCTCTGCATCGGAAACTAAATGGCATGATCCTACTGCTTGCGCTCTGGGAGGGAGTCAAAGTGTAAGGGGACGCTCACGATGCGGGACAATTCCCACAAGACGAGGTCACTCAAGGGCGAGACAAGTGGGAAGCGGCGGCAAGCTAGCGATGAGGCAGGCAAGAGGCGACGATGGGCGAGTGAAGCACAAGGAGCGAGATGAGCCCAGGGAACGTGTCACTAAGGGAGCTTACAGTTGGTTTATGGATAGACTGGTGAAACACTGCTATTGTTTGGTCTGAGGATATTCTATCCTGCAGACCAGCTTATATACTACATTGGTGGCTACACTATGACTAATACTATATGTAATAAGCGGGCCCCGGTATGCTAAGCTGACATGACAAACAATACATCAAAGGGAAATAGAAGTCCAATGACTCAGCCTTGGCAACTAATGATGATAGAAGCGGAGTAGGGGCCGGGCCCTGGTGGTCAGTAAGCAATACTAGAATGATGTAAAACCTATGACTAAGCCGGAACTAGGGTCGGAGACCTTGAAAGAGATCGTCCCCTTACATCACCCCCCCTCAAGGTTTGTCGCCTCGACGAACAGTGTTCAACGTCCATGATAAGGACGCAATCGACGAGCAGTTTCTTTAGGAGCACCGCGGGCCGTGGCCGTTTGCTGGGCATGATGCCCAAATGCATAGTTGATTATCATGGGTAACCCATCAGGGGCCAGAATAGGTTGGGTCGGCGAGGTGATATCCATTGCGAGATCGGCAGGTGTTGGCGGCACAACCGACATAGGAGTCCGCGGAGTGGAGGCGGCGGAGGTCCTGGTAGCGAGGGTAGGAACCGGAGCCGGTGCCGGATCAGAATTCGAAGAAAACACCGGCATAGGCGGCTGAGGTTGAGGGGGCTGCCGAGGTTGGGTAGGGGGACAAGGGGTGGACGTTTCGGGATTCCGTGATGGAGCCGGTGCAGCAACAGCCAGCACAGCATTGCCTGAGCGCTGCTTCCGAGGTACGTGCACACGCTGCTTGGCGATGCGCTTTCCAAGAACCATAAGGGCTTCACCGATCTGCTGGTTGGTGCCCCTGAGAGTGACGAACCGGTGACCACTAGGCCCAGTCTGACCGACCGCAAAGGCAGCCAGCCGAGCACCGGAGATGTCATGGGCTTGTTTAAGGCTCCGCCCCTGATGACCCACAACATGTGCAACCAAAGAGTTGGGAAGCTCCAGCGCGCATTTGTAACAAGAGGTCTTTCCATCTATAGGGGGTAAATCCCAAGCTAGGGGGATGGCCAAGGGAGCATTAGAGGTAGGGCATGCTACCTGTCGAGGAATGCAAGAGGGGGGCGGGGTAGAGGGTTTTTTTGATGAAGGAGGGCGAGAGGATTTCGAAGTGGAGGCACCCATACTTTGCTGGGGAGCAGTTCGGGCACTGGCAACATATCCAGACTCTAGTGCCATGAGTCTGGCAGACATGGTAGAGAGTGCGAGCTGTATCTGCTGCATAGTGGATACCCAGTCGGCGGTCCAGTGGGGCGTCGGTCCAGGGGCCATGTTAATAGCCGGCATAGACGAGGCCGAACCAGAAGGCAAATCAGAGGTGGCGGACATAGGGGTACTCGTCAGAGGATAGGGAGCGGTCAATGAACTAAGAGTAGGTAGGGGGTAGGGTGTGCTGCAGACTAGGGAGGTGGGCAGCTAGGAGACTGAATAACCTGTAAGGGGATGCTCACAATGCGGGACAATTCCCACAAGACGAGGTTACTCAAGGGCAAGACAAGCGGGAAGCAGCAGCAAGCTAGCGATGAGGCAGGCAAGAGGCGGCAATGGGCAAGTGAAGCACAAGGAGCGAGATGAGCCCAGGAAACGTGTCACTAAGGGAGCTTACAGTTGGTTTATGGATAGACCGGTGAAACACTGCTATTGTTTGGTCTGAGGATATTCTATTCTGCAGACCAGCTTATATATTACATTGGTGGCTATGCTATGACTAATACTATATGTAATAAGCAGGCCCTGGTATGCTAAGCTGACATGACAAACAATACATCAAAGGGAAATAGAAGTCCAATGACTCAGCCTTGGCAACTAATGATGATGGAAGCGGAGTAGGGGCTGGGCCCCGGCGGTCAGTAAGCAATACTAGAATGATGTAAAACCTATGATTAAGCCGGAACTAGGGTCGGAGACCTCAAAAGAGATTGTCCCCTTACACAAAGGAGGTCTTGGAGAATATATTCTCAAAGTCATGGAAGTAGTCTGGTATGGCATTTCTGAAGGACTTTGGCTGCATGTTCCAGGTGAAGGCCTCTGCCAAATGCTGCAATGTGGTCTGACTGGTGCAGATCTCAGCAGTGATCAATAGTTGGAGTAGCAGGGCAGCAAGGATCCCATTGCCTTCCTCAATGACTCCATCTAGAGTGTCAGGCTCCAGAGTTCTCTGCAAGTCGCTACCACTAGGCTGGGCCCCGGCGGTCAGTAAGCAATACTAGAATGATGTAAAACCTATGATTAAGCTGGAACTAGGGTCGGAGACCTCAAAAGAGATTGTCCCCTTACACAAAGGAGGTCTTGGAGAATATATTCTCAAAGTGATGGAGGTAGTCTGGTATGGCATTTCTGAAGGACTTTGGCTGCATGTTCCAGGTGAAGGCCTCTGCCAAATGCTGCAATGTGGTCTGACTGGTGCAGATCTCAGCAGTGACCAATAGTTGGAGTAGCAGGGCAGCAAGGATCCAATTGCCTTCCTCAATGACTCCATCTAGAGTGTCAGGCTCCAGAGTTCTCTGCAAGTCGCTACCACTAGCCTGTTCCAATTTGAGGTCTCCTCTTGGTCCTGGAGCATCCTTGTGAGGGGCCTCTTTACAAGGGAATGGCTAAGGGAAGAGGGTCCAATAGGTCCAGGTCAAGGTAGGGCAAGGGACCCCATCAACAGGCTTGGACTGCAGCTTGCTCCTGAGCACAGGCACGATGTTCCAATCTAGCTTCCTTCATGCATATGGAGGCACTGACATGGACACCGACTCATTTTAACTTTTCTTGTAGACCAGTTAATATCTGGATTATGTAGGTGCAGCCAAGTGTAACCTAGAATGACATCCTGCTTTCCTAGACTAGTAACGGCAAACATTGCCCGCTTGGCATGGTTGCAATAGTGGAGGATGCACTCTGTTACACACCAGATAGAGCCAGCTTTGTTGAGAGTACCATCAATGTTGTATACAGGAATGGGTCAGGTCAGTGGTTGGGTGGTCAGCTGATGCTGCTTGACAAATGCAGTGTCCATGAAGAGTCTAGTGGCTCCACTATCCAGCAGAGCTTAGACATGCTGTGTACGCTGCATGTCGGTAGTCTCTAGCTCTACTTCGAGGAAAAGAGAGGTAGCAAATGGAATGAAGGCCACTGTGTATTAGCATGGAAGTTGCCACTCCTAATTAGGGATGTGTGCTTGGAGAGGAGGGGGAGATTTGGTGGAGGTCAGAAGAAGAGGGGGTAGTGCATCTGTGGAGGTCTCAACAGGTTTGTATATAGAAGAATCAACAATGGGAGTTATATTTGGAGATTCTACAGAAAGACATGCAAAATAGTTGAAGCCAAGCAGTAGAGGTGTTGATACGACCCAGTCAGCGCTGGCTGCCCAACAACAATAAATTGAATGAAGCACATGACAGGGGCATGTGACCACTACTGACTGGCCCCTAACAACACTGACCATTACTGACAATTGGCTTAACGACTGAGCTGACCTTAGACAATCCAGCCCTCTTTATAGCCCCTGCTCAGTGGCCAACAATCAATTGTAACCACCCCACCAATGGCCCACCAATCATAAATTTGTTTGCCTTCTTCTTTTTACTTACAATTTTCTTTTCCGATCTACTTACAATTTTCTCATATTACTTACAATTTTCCTATTCAATAGTGGTGATGTGCTGTCTTGCCGCCTAGCTGCCATGCAGAAAACAACCAACAAAACCAGCCAGATAAGGTAGCTAGCAAGTAGTAGCATTACATGTGTGTGAGGGGAGTTGTAAGGGCAACCTCAGAGAGCTGTGGAACTCACACAACTGGCAGAGGGATATCCAAAGTTGTATTAGCAAGTGGCTACAGTGTACAGGGCTAGTCACCTGGCAGAGGGATATCTAAAGAGAATAAGCCTGAGGAGTCTCTATGCCAGGATGTAGATACTTCTGGGGCCCCAAAAGCATGGGAATCAACTGTATAGTACACATAAGCCACTGAAAAAGAAGTGTGGCAATAAAAGATGAAAAACTTGGACATTGCCAGAGAATGGATTAGTAATGTCCATCAGGTAACTCTGGCAAGTCAGGTGGTCAGAAAAGGGTCAGATGACCAGGAAGGGATCAGATGACCTTGAGAACAATGTCAGGTGATCAGAAATGCAGACACAATATGTACAGAGAATATTTAAAGAGGAGAAGAAGAGAAAAGGAAGGGGAAAAAGGAAAGAAGAAAGGAGGGAATGATCCTGTGGATTGTCCCCTTACATCACCCCCCCTCTAGGTTGCAGCGCCTCAATGCACACCATGCTGAGTGGAAGAGCGTCAGCAATAGAGTGTACAGTCCTCACACGAGCCTGGGGGCATTTGGGTGTTAGTCATAGAATTCCTTCACTCAGATGTGGGCCCTAACACCCTCCACTGGTTCCCAGGAAGCATCCTCGTATCCATAGCCCTTCCACTTGACCTGGTATTGGAGCTTGCAACAAAAGATGCGACTATCTAAGATTGCCTCAACCTCATAGTGCTCCTTATTGTTCATAATTACTGGCAGTGGCAGGGGATCCACTCACTGGCCTGGGATAGGATTGGCAATTGCTTGGCAGAGTTTGACCACATGGAAGACTGAATGAATCCTGCACATTGCATGGGGTAAGCACAGACAGTATGAAAGATGATCTACAATGCATTCAACCACATACAGGCCCAGGAACCTGTGAGAGAGTTTTTTGGATGGGTGCATGGTTTGAATGTCCTCTGCATCCAGATAGACCTTATCTCCTAGAAGGTATTCCAGTGCTGGGGTCCAGCACTGGTTGTAGTACTGGGCCATGTTGTCCTTGGCCTTGGCTAGAGCTGTTCTTGCCTCCTCCTGTGCTTCCTTCATGCGGTTCACAAACTCATTGACTGACTTATTCTGTGAGGGATGTTGACATGGGTTCAAAGCCCATATGAGGGTTGCGCTCAGTGTCTAGCAAGAAGGGGGTGGCCTGGGCTGCAGAGTGCACATGGTTGTTGTACTGAAATTCTGCATCTGGGAGAAGTTCATTCCAGTTGTCCTGCTGCTTGCTGCAGAAGATCCGGAGGTACTGTTCCAACTCTTGGTTGACATGCTCTATCTGGCCATCTGACTGAGGGTGATATGCAGTAGAGGCCTGAAGTCTGATTCCCAGCAGCCAGTACAGCTCCCTGGTGAATTTGGCAATGAACTGAGGACCCTGATCAGACACAAAGGCATCAGAGAGGCCATGGAGCTTCCAAACATTCTTGTGGTACAGGTTTGTGGTGCCCAGGGCAGAGCAGGTGGTAGTGGTAGGGATGAAATGTGCTCTCTTCCCAACACTGTCTACAACAACTATAATAGCATCATAACCATATGCATCTGATAGCTCTGAGATGAAGTTGACCGAGACCATGCTCCACCTATCTTCAGGGATGGGGAGAAGGTGCAGCTTGCCTATGGGTGCCTGGCAGGAGGGCTTGGTCCTGAGGCACATGTCACAGGTACTGGTGTAGGTTCCAATACAGCACAACATCTGGGGCCACAAGTAGTTGCGTGATACCAGCTCTAGAGTTTTCCAGCATCTAGAATGTCTTGTGACCTTAGAATCATGGTGCTGCTCCATGATCCGTTGCCTCAGCTCCAGATCATTTGGCATGTAGATGCGTTCTCAGAAGGTGAGAATTCTCTGGTCCAACCATCACTCCTAACTGTGGACAGAACGAGTCCCCATCTGTCAACCTGTTTTGAGCGTTGCTGCAGCCCTGGCCACCACATTCTCATGGAGCCCCTCTCAATTGCCCTTCCAAATGTCTGCCAGGATGGATACTTCCTCGTCCTGGATCAGCAAACCCTTGAGTGCTCAAATTGCAAACAGCTCTGGCCTGAGCAGGACAATATTGTCATTGTCATCTGCTCCAGTCCTGTGGTCTGCCTGGCATAATAATGCATCTGATTTACCCATACCCTGACTTAGCCTGTGGTGAAGTGTGAAGTCGAAGTTGGCCAGGTAGAGGGACCAACAGGCCTGTTGTCAGTTGAGCTTCTTTGGGGTGCAGAAATACTCTAGGTTCTTGTGATCCATCCAGACTTCAAACTGATGTTGGGCTCCTTCTAGGAAATGATGCCACTCTTCTAAGGAACAGATGATTTCCAGCATTTCCTTGTCATGGATCTCATAATTATGCTCCACGGCATTGAGACTCTTGGAGTAGAACACAATGGGGTGCCACTTCCCATCTTCTTAGACTGTTGGGAGAGGACAGCTCCGGTTGCAAAGTCTGAGCTGTCCACCTCCACATGGAATGACAGATTGTTGTCAGGGGAGATGAGAACCAGTTGGAAGGTCACTGTGCATTTCAGGGTCTCAAAGGCTGTCTGCTGAGCGTCTGTCCACTGCCAAGGCTGGTCTTTTGAAGTCAGGTCAAAGAGAGGGCAGGCATGATGTGAGAAGTCCTGGATGAACTGCCAGTAGGAAGCTGGTGAAACCTAGGAAGGATTGAACCTCCTTCTTGTTCTGGAATGCCGGCCAGTCTGCCACTCCAGCTACCTTCACCAGGTCCATCTCTGCTGTTCTATGCAAGATGATCAGTTCAAGGTATTCCACTTGGGTCTGCTCAAACTCGCACTTCTCAGGTTTGAGGTAGAGCTGGTGTTGACAGAGTCATTTCAGAACCAATCATACAATGCCGCAGTGCTCTTCTAAGGTCTTGGTGAAGATGAGGATGTCATCAAGGTACACACACACCACTCCCTCCACAACAAGATCATGGAAGATGTCATTCATCATGGTTTAGAATGTAGCAGGGCTATTGGTCAGGCCAAAGAACATGACCAGTGGTTTGAACAATCCTCGGTTTGTCCAGAACACTGCCTTCCACTCATTTCCTTCCTTAATGTGCATGTTGTTATAGCCCCAGTGGACATCTAACTTAGTGAAATACTGCGTGCCACGTAGATTATTGACAAGCTCAGAGATGAGGAGGAAGGGGTAGCAATTCTTAACAGTGAGGGCATTCAACACCTGATAATCCTGTACCAGCTGAAGAGAGCTGTCTTTTTTCTTGATGAAGAAGATGGGAGAGGCCATGGGCAACTTAGAAGGGCAAATTCTACCAGACTCAAGGTTCTTCTGAGGGAAGGCATTAAGCTCGTCCTGCTCCTTTGGCGCAAGCAGATAGACCTTGCAGTTTGAGGGCTCCACATTGGGGACTAACTCAATGGCATGATCTCACTGCTTGTGCTCTGGGAGGGAGTCAAAGGAGGTCTTGGAGAATACATCCTCAAAGTCATGGAGGTAGTCCGGTAAGGCGTCTCAGAAGGACTTTGGCTGCACATTTCAGGTGAAGGCCTCTGCCAAATGCTGCAACATGGTCTGACTGGCACGGATCTCAGCAGTATCTGGTGGTTGAGGTGGTAAGGCTGCCAGGATCTGATCACCTTCCTCAATGACTTCATCTGGAGTGTCAGGCTCCAAAGTTCTCTGCAAGTCGCTACTGTTAGCCTGTTCCAATTTGAGGTCTCCTCTTGGTCCTGGAGCATCCTTGTGAGGGGCCTCCTTACAAGAGAATGCTAAGGGAAGAGGGTCCAACAGGTCCAGGTCAGGGTAGGGCAGAGGACCCTATCAACAGGCTTGGACTGCAGCTCGCTCCTAGACATGGGCATGACACTCTGATCTGGCTTCCTCTATGCATGTGAAGCACTGATGCAGACATTGACTCATTTTAACTTCCTCCATAGACCAGTCAATATCCAGATTATGCAGATGCAGCCAGGTGTAACCTAGAATCATGTCCTGCTTCCCAAGACTAGTAATGGCAAACACTGCCCACTCTGCATGGTTGCAATAACAGAGGATGCACTCCATCACACACTGGATGGAGCCAGCTTTGTTGAGAGTACCATCAATGTTGTATACAGGGATGGGTTGGGTCAGTAGTTGGGTGGTCAGCTGATGCTGCTCAACAAACACGGTGTCCATGAAGAGTCCGGTGGCTCCACTATCCAGTAGAGCCTGGACACGCTGTGTATGCTGCGTGTCAGTAGTCTCTAGCTCTACTTCAAGGAAGAGAGAGGTAGCAGATGGAATGGAGGCCACAACGTATCAACATGGAAGTTGCTGCTCCCAACTAGGGATGCATGCTTGGAGAGGAGGGGGAGGTTTGGTGGGTGCCAGAGGAAGAGGGAGTAGTACGTCTGCAGAGGTCTCAACAGGTCTACATATCAAAGAATCAACAATAGGAGTTATATTTGGAGATTCTACAGAAAGACATGCAAAACAGTTGGAGCTGAGCAGTGGAGGCATACAGTCCATCCACTGCAATGCTAAAAATCCTCTGGCATATCCTTTTCCTCAGCCTCTGACACTCTATCTGCCACCTCTGAGGAGGGCACATCCATCGCATCCTTAGTCACCAAGAGCTCCATGATGAGTGCATCCTGCTTGTTGGCAGACAGGTAGTGGACATTGAGCCCTTCTGGGCAATTGCAGGCCCAGTGACCAAGCTTTCCACATTGGCAGCATGCAGAGGCAGGGACTCCTCCCCTCTTCCAAGCAGTGTCAATGTCTATGAGGACCTCCATGGAGATCTTCACTGGCTGAGCTGCTGCAGGAACCCAAGGTGTTGGACATTGTATAGCTGGAGCAGCTGTGGATGCAGGTAGTGGGGTGGGTGCCCAATGAGTGGGTGGCTTTGCAGAAGGGGGAAGCAGCATTAGTGGGCGCGACCAAAAGGGGTGGAACACTTCAAACTGTCGGTCTGCATGAGCATTTTGGTCTACCAGATATGTCATCACAATCCAGCCTTCTATGTCATTGTCCTAGAATTGTCCTTCTACCATGCCATCAATCCACTTACAGGTTGATGGGTCCAGCCTGTGCCAGAAATGAAGGACCAGTTGTGCAGACCTAGGGAACCCCAAGCACCAAACCAACTGTTTGAACCTGTCCACATACATGTCAAGGGTGTGGCCTTGTTAGTGATAGGAGGTGCCCTCTAGCATGAGGGCTGCGTGTTGCACCTTGTCTGGGTGCGTGAACCCAGAAAGGAACCAAGACTCAAAAGCAGCCCAGTCAGGGAACATGTTGGCATTGTCCTCTAAAATCTCCTGCACCAAATCGGCCGCATGTCTATTCGCATTGGATTGCCAAAGGATAATGTATGCAAACTAATGTACAGTTTGCAGGCAGTCAGGAATTGGTGGCCTTGCACCTGATCTCCATCAAAGGAAGGGGGAGGGGCTGCCTTGATTGCAGATGAGGTCTTGGAGACCATTGTCATTGCAAGAGGAGGCAGCGGGGTGACAGTCACTGCCAGGAGGACTCCAGAGGTAGAATGATCTGGAGTTGGCAATGAGAGGGCACGAGAGAGAGCCAAGGAGCTGGGGGTGACCTCTAAGGAAGCAGAGTGCATGGAGGAGATGAGTTCTTCAAGCTGGGCCTGCATGGTAGAAAGCTGCTGAGAGAGAGCAAGTTGGGTGGTGTTGGAGGTGAAGGAGCCCTGTTCTACAGCCTGTAACCAAGCATAGGCATCGTCCTAAGCCAGGGCAGAGGTGCCTGGGGCAGGAGGGAGGTCTGAGACTGGGGTAGCAGGCATGATAGAGGAGGGACCAAGAGAGGACTAGTAGGGGAGCTAACAGGCAGGAATGGGGCCCTGGAGGCAGAAAGGAAGCTGACAGGGGAGCACAACAGCTTGGGTGAGCCCAGACCAGTTAGAAGAGACTTATTCTGCTGTAAGGGTGACCTCAGAGAGCTGTGGAACTCACACAACTAGCAGAGGGATATCCAAAGTTGTATTAGCAAGTGGCTACAGTGTACAGGGCTAGCTACTTACCTGGCAGAGGGATATCTAAAAAGAATAAGTCTGAGGAGTCCCTATGCCAGGATGTGGACACTTCTGGGGCCCCAGAAGTGTGGGAATCAACTGTATAGTACACATAAGCCACTGAAAAAGGAGTGTGGGAATAAAAGATGAAAAACTCGGACATTGTCAGAGAATGGATTGGTAATGTCCATCAGGTGACTCTGGCAAGTCAGGTGGTCAGAAAAGGTTGTCCCCTTACAGGAGTTAAGCAAAGTCCCATAAGATGATGTGAGGTCAGAGTCAGTAAGGAAGTGGGAGTAAATGGTAAGAAGTAATGATATGGCTGTTAGTGTTGCTACCAAGTCACAGTGGTGAGGGATCTGTGAGATTAAGACCTAGAAGGTTGTTAAGAGGTGAAGGTGGAGTTAATGGAAATATACGAGTTGCTAGCTGTAGGTGCTAGCAGTAATGAAGGCTTGACTAGGGCACCCATATAGTGCTTAATGAAGGCGAAACAAGGGCAACCCTATGGCGCTTAACAAGAGCAACAAGTGCTAAGTTTAACAATACCGTTAAGCTTAGAGAGCAAATGAGAGGAGACTGGACTGGGTAAACCCAAATCAGCCAGTAGCAAAGAGAGAGCAAAAAGAGATCTGAAGTGTGGTCTGAAGCGGGGACTAGACTCTGGTACGATTTGATGATGTTTAGCTACTGACAGAGCAGTATTTATAGTAAATAAGGTAGTAAAAGGGGAAACTGGTAAGAGACAGTAAGCATAGCAGTTGCATGTGATAATGCATGTCAGGGGCCGCTATTGAATAGGAAAATTGTAAGTAATATGAGAAAATTGTAAGTAGATCAAGAAAGAAAATTGTAAGTGAAAATTGTAAGTGAAAATAAATTTACAATTGTTGGGTCATTTGTTACGATTGATCATCAGCCATCAGTTGGGGGCCATAGAGGGGCTGGATTGTCCAAGGTTGGCTCAGTCATTAAGCTAATTGTTAGTAATGGTCAGTGTCGTTAGGGGTTGGCCAGTAGTAGTCATGTGCTTCATTCAATTTGTTGTTGTTGGGCAGCTAGTGCTGACTGGGTTGTATCAGCGGCCTCTGACATGCATTATCACATGCAACCGCTATGCTTACTATCTCTTATCAGTTTCCCCTTTTGCTACCTTACTTACCTATAAATACTGCCCTGTCAGTAGCTAATCATCATCAAATCGTACCAGAGTCTAGTCCCTGCTTCAGACTATGCTTCAGATCTCTTTTCGCTCTTGCTTTGCTACTGGCTGATTTGGGTTTACCCAGTCCAGTCTCCTTTTGTTCACTTGCTCAGCTTAACGGTATCGTTAAACTTAGCACTCATTGCCCTCGCTAAGTGCTATATGGGCATCCTCGTTTTGCCTTGGTGTGGGACTGAGAACTGTTACCGGCAGTCAATGCAGCCATCTTTTCCTCTATGCATGCTAGGGCATTAACAATAGTGGCAGTGGCGATGTTGAGAGGTTCCTTTTTAATGATGGTAGTCGGTATGGAGGCAGTGGTGTTAATGGTAGGGGTTTTAGCATTAGTGGTTGGTTTCTTTGAGGTTGTGGCAGTGTCGGTACCCTTCAGAACCCATTTGGCAGCTTCAAAGACTTGGTCTACCTCATAGAGGTCCTTCGGGTGATGATCAGAAAGGGTGATTTCTAAATGGTGGACAAGTTTGAACCATAACAAAGTTGCTATGCCTTGCTGGAATAAACGGCATTCCTCATTTTAGTAAATCTTGCCTTTGGCCAAGAGCCAATGCATCAGGCACTGGAAGTTCCTGTAGTAGTTCAAGAAGTGTCTAAGAATAGTGATACCAGCAGAGAATGTTTGGTTGATGAGTTGCTTGAGGTCCTGGAGAGTGTAATGGGCAGATTCCTCAGCTCCAGGATATAAACAAAAGACTGCTATCTTCCACTTGGCATATATATGGTCGCTAAGCTCTGGCAAGCCAAGCCAGGTCTCTGCGGTATCATAAGACACATACCAAGCAGCATATTACTTTTTCTAGTTATTGTTGTTAACAGCACAGTCCACTAAGAGATATTCAAGCTCATGGAAGTACTGGGCAAGCTCTTGAGGGCAACTCTCATCCCATTTAGGTGTGGTAGAGTTGTTACAGGGTGGTATATGGCAGGAAAGATGGGCATCACCCATGGTGGTAGTGCTAACAGGTGTTAGTAAAAGTGTGGTAGGTTGAACTGGGGAGTAGGGATCAGGAGATAACGGGGGTAGCAGTGTGTCAAGGAAGTTATCGATGTGATGGCCTGGGAAGTTCTCTAGGAGTTTGTTAATGTCGAGAAGTTCTCTAGTGGTAGCAAGTTCCTCTTCAAGGTTACAAGGCGGAGTTGTTAAAGGTGTTAATGGCGAGGGAGGAGGAATGATGGGGAGCAAAGATTTAGTAATAAGACATAAGCAGTTTTTAGCCTGGAGGCAAGTTTCTGGTGGAATTTTACTATAGAACTCCTTGCAGTGGGCTCCAAAATGATGCGCTGACTTGCTGCCTAGCTGCCATGCAGGAAACAGCTAACAAGGCCAGCCAGATAGGGTAGCTAGCAAGTAGTAGTGTTACATGTGTGTGAGGGGAGTCAAGCAAAGTCCCAGAAACCTGGAGATAACAGGGGTAGCAGTGCATCAAGGAAGTTATTGATGTGATGGCCTGGGAAGTTCTCTAGGAGTTTGTTGATGTCGAGAAGTTCCCTAGCAGTAGCAAGTTCCTCTTCAAGGTTACAAGGCGGAGTTGTTAAAGGTGTTAATGGCAAGGGAGGGGGAATGTTAAAAGGAATGATGAGGAGCAAGGATTCGGTAACAAGATGTAAGTGGTTTTTAGCCTGGAGGTGAGTTTCTAGTGGAATTTTGCTATAGAACCCCTTGTGGTAGGCTCCCAAATGATGTGCTGACTTACCGCCTAGCTGCTGTGCAGGAAACAACTAACAAGACCAACTAGATAAGCAAGTAGTAGCATTACATGTGTGTGAGAGGAGTCAAGCAAAGTCCCAGAAACCTGGTAAGGAGTTGTGAGGTCAGAGTCGGTAAGGGAGTGGGAGAAGACAGTAAGAAGTGATGGTAAGACCATTAGTATTGCTACTAAGTTGCAGCGGTGAGGGATCTGTGAGATTAAGACCCAGAAGGTCATTAAGAGGTGAAGGTGGAGTTAATGGAAATATACAAATTGCTAGCTGTAGGTGCTAGCATTAATGAAGGCTTGACTAGGGGCACCTGTATAGTGCTTAATGTAGGCAAAACAAGGGCACCTGTATGGTGCTCAGCGAGAGTGACATCACAATACCATTAAGCTTAGAGAGCAAACAAGAGGAGACTGGACTGGGTAAACCTAAATCAGCTGGTAGCAAAGCGAGAGCAAAAAGAGATTTGAAGTGTGGTCTGAAGTGGGGACTAGACTCTAGTATGATTTGATGATGTTGAGCTACTGACAGGGCAGTATTTATAGGTACATAATGTAGCAAAAGGGGAAACTGGTAAGAGACAGAAAGCATAGCAGTTGCATATGATAATGCACTATTGAATAGGAAAATTGTAAGTAATATGAGAAAATTGTAAGTAGATTGAGAAAGAAAATTGTAAGTGAAAATTGTAAGAGAAAATTGTAAGTGAAAATAAATTTATGATTGTTGATTGGTAACACAGTTATGATCGATTGTCGGCTGCTGGTTGGGGGCCATAGAGGGGACTGGATTGTCCAAGGTCAGCTCAGTTGTTAAGACAATTGTTAGTAACAGTCAGTGTTGTTAGTGGTTGGTTGGTAGCGGTCACGTGCCAGTGTCACTGTGCTTTGTTCAATTTATTGGTGTTGGGCAGCCAGCACTGACTGGGTTGTATCAATGGCCCAGCAGCCATTGCACTATTTTATTACTATCAGTTGCTAAGTGTTAGCAAAAGAGGAAAGTTCTTACCACCTCAACCCTTTTACAGAAGGCTGCCCTAGCAGCTGGCGCCACCAGCTTCCTCTCCTTTTTACCAACTTGCTTGCTTGCTCTCAGGCCCTTATCCAACACAGTTGACAGAAGGCACTTCTTCAGTAGCCTCCTTAGCTCCTGGTCATTAAAGGATGTGGGCGGCACAAACTTCAAACAGGAACTGTTAGCATAGCAAAAATCATTAACAATGGAGAAAAAGTCTTACCTCATCATCACTCTTGCTTGGCGGCATCCTGGCTCTTCCCTTTCCCCTCTTTGACAATGTCTGAATAAACCGTTAGCACCAACCATTACCAGCCCAATCCAAATAGGCTACTTACCAGTTCTTCATCTTCCTCCTTGTCCTTAGCCACCTGCTTCTTACCCTTCAGCGTCCTCTGTTAACATCTACTGTTAGCATCTTACTGGCTGTTATAATGAAGGCATGGCACTTACCTTTGGAATCATCATTGTCCTCATCTCCATCTCATGTCTTGAAGTCTTTGGAGTTTGCAGTAGCATGGGCAACTCTGCTTCTGCGCTACCGGCAGTGCCTCCTTGCCAACTTGGACTCTCCCCATGGTCTTCCCTCTCCTTGTGGCCTGCTGAGGCCATCGGATCCTTGAGCAGGTGCTGAAAGAAGAATTGTTTGTCAAAAGACAGTTCTAAAAAGAGCTGAAGAATACCTTAACAACATCGTTAAGTTGCTTAGCAACACCATTAATACTTACCGTCATTTGCACCTCTGTGATCTCCTTCACCTCCATCTCTTCCACTGGCATAGCCCCCTTAATACAGCTGCTAGCATACCAACAAGACCATTAACAAACAAAAAACTCATGAAATGTTTGTCAAAAGGCCTCATCCAGGCCTCCTCCTTGTATTGGGCATATAATGCCCAGCATTTCTCCCTGACCACCTTCTGTTCCAACCATATGATGCTGCTCCTGCTGGCTAACTCAAACCAGTGCAAGTACATTGACAGAATCAATATAGCCACCACCTGAGGGTTGGTCAGGAGCAGCATGTGCCCCATCATTAGGACCTTTGGTGCTTTCTCCAAAAAGTCCTGTGCTGCCACCAGGCATGCAAAGGAAGCAGTGTAACCAAAGAAAGTGAGAGTTGACATATTTAGAAGTGTTGGAATGATGAAGTCCAGAAAGTCACTGGGATTCTTTTGTAGGTTGCAGTATGGCACACAGACCAAGACCCCCCTGCACAGACCACCATTAATGATCACAAGACTTCAAGGATTTTTCTTTTGACTGGGGACAGTCAGTTTTTCAGTCAAGGGGAGATAATAGGACCCAGTCAGCGCTGGCTGCCCAACAATGATAAATCAAATGAAGCATGTGACAGGGGCATGTGACCACTGATGTGCTGACTTGCCATCTAGCTGCTGTGCAGGAAACAACCAACAAGACCAGCTAGATAGGGATAGCTAGCAAGTAGTAGCGTTACATGTGTGTGAGAGGAGTCAAGCAAAGTCCCAGAAACTCGGTAAGGAGTTGTGAGGTCAGAGTCGGTAAGGAAGAGTGAGTGAGTGGTAAGAGATAACGGTGCAGCCGTTAGTGTCGCTACTGAATTGCAGCGGGTTGAGAGATCTGTAAAGACCCAGAAGGTCGTTAAGGGATTTAAGAGGAGTTAATGGAAATATACAAGTCGCTAGCCATAAGCACTAGCGTTAACAAAGACAAGACGAGGGCACCTGTATGGTGCTTGATGAAGGCAAAGCAAGGGTGCCTATATGACGCATAACAAAGATGACGAGTGCTAAGTTTAATGATACCATTAAGCTGAGTGCAGAAACCAAAGGAGACTGGACTGGGTAAACCCAAATCAGCCATTAACAAAGCGAGAGCAAGAACAAGATCTTAAGTGTAGTCTGAAATGGGAACTAGACTCTGGTATGATTTGATGATGTTTAGCTACTGACAGGGCAGTATTTATAGGTAGGTAAGATGATAAAAGGGGAAACCGGTAAGAGATAGTAAGCGTAGCGGTGATACGACCCGGTCAGTGCTGGTTGCCCAACACTGACAAGTCGAACTATGCACGTGACCTCAGCACATGACCTCAGCACGTGACCTCAGCACATGACCTCAGCACATGACCTCAGCACATGACCTCAGCATGTGACCTCAGCATGTGACCTCAGCATGTGACTACCACTGACCGACCGCTAACGACACCGACCATTATCGACCATTCCCTTAACGACCCAGCCAACCTTCGACAATCCAGCCCCCTCTCTACGGCCCCCGACTGGCGGCCGACAATTGATTGTAAAATTATTTTCACTTACTATTTTTCTTTCTTGATCTACTTACAATTTTATCATATTACTTACAATTTTCCTATTCAATAGCGGCCCTGACATGCATTATCACATGCAACCGCTACACTTACTATCTCTTACCAGTTTCCCCTTTTATCGCCTTATGTACCTATAAATACTGCCCTGTCAGTAGCTAAACATCATCGAATCGTACCAGAGTCTAGTCCTCGTTTCAGACTACACTTAAGATCTCGTTCACGCTCTCGCTTCCTTAACGGCTGATTTGGGTTTACTCAGTCCAGTCTCCTTTGGTCTCCGCACTCAGCTTAACAGTATCGTTAAACTTAGCACTCGTCATCTTCATTACGTGCCATACAGGCACCCTTGCCTCGTCCTTGTCAAGCACCATATGGGTGCCTTCATCTCGCCTTCGTTAATGCTAGCACTTATGGCTAGCGACTCATATATTTCTGTTAACTCCTCTTATACTCCTTAACGACCTTTTGGGTCTGCAGATCTCTCAGCCCGCTGCGATTCAGTAGCAACACTAGCGGTCTCACCATTATCTCTTACTGCTCTCTTATCACTCTCTCTCACTTCCTTACCGACTCTGACCTCACAACTCCTTACTGAGTTTCTGGGACTTTGCTTGACTCCTCTCACACACATGTAACGCTACTACTTGCTAGCTATCCCTATCTAGCTGGTCTTGTTGGTTGTCCCCTGCACGGCAGCTAGGCGGCAAGTCAGCGCATCATTTTGGAGCCCACCACGAGGGGTTCTATAGCAAAATTCCACCAGAAACTTGCCTCCAGGCTAAAAACCACTTACCTCTCATTACCAAAGCTTCGTTCCCCGTTATCCCTTTTGACATTCCCCCTCCTTCACCGTTAACACCCTTAACGACACCGTCTCGTAACCTTGAAGAGGAACTCACTACCGCTAGGGAACTTCTTGACGTTACCAAACTCCTAGAGAACTTCCCAGGCCATCACATCGACAACTTCCTCGACACACCGCTACCACCGTTATCCCCAGACCCCTATTTCCCAGTTCAATCCTCTACGCCCTTACCGACACCCGTTAACCCTACCGCCATGGGTGATGCCCGTCTTTCCCACCATATGCCACCCTGCAATGACTCTACCGCACCCAAATGGGACGAGAGTTGCCCTCGAGAGCTTACCCAGTATTTCCACGAGCTCAAATATCTCTTAGTGGACTGCGCCGTTAACAACAATAACCAGAAAAAGGAATATGCCACTCGGTATGTATCGTATGATACTGTGGAGACCTGGCTTGGATTGCCAGAGTTTAGTGACCATACCTACACCAAGTGGAAGATAGCAGTCTTTTGTTTATATCCTGGCACTGAGGAATCCACCCGTTACACTCTTCAGGATCTCGAGCGACTCGTTAACCAGACCTTCTCTGCTGGTATCACTACTCTCGGACACTTCTCGGATTACTACAGGGACTTCCAGCGCCTGGCGTGTTGGCTTCTGGCTAAAGGCAAGATCTACCAAAATGAGGAGCGCCGTTTATTCCAGCAAGGCATCCCAACTTCGGTATGGTCCAAACTCGTCTGCTGTTTAGAAATCACCCTTCCTGATTATCACCTGGAGGACCCCTATGAGGTAGATCAAGTCTTTGAAGCTGCCAAATGGGTTCTGAAGGGTACCGACACCGCTACGACTTTGAAAAAGCCAATGACCGCTAACGCTAAAACCCCTGCCGTTAACACCGCTGCCCCCATACCAACTACCATCATTAAAAAGGAACCTCTCAACATTGCTGCTGCTGCTATCGTTAACGCTCTCGCACACATGGAGGAAAAGATGGCTGCATTTACTGCCGGTAACAGCTCTCAGTCCTGCGCCTCTCGACCTCCTAGCGACAGCTGCCACTTCTGCGGCGAAACCTGTCACACAATGGTATGAGGCAATTGCGTTAAGCTGGAAAGCTTCATCAGTCAAGGCAAGATCCGCCGGAACCATGAAGGCAAGGTTGTCTTACTGTCTGGCGCTATGATCCCCAATTACGTTAGCAAACGGCTCTATATGGAACACATTGACAAATGGCACAGGCTTAATCCCAACCAGATTCTTACCGGCTGCCTCAGCGCTAGCACTAACCTTGATGCCAAACAGCTCCAAGGCATGTCACAGACATTTATCCACGAAGTCTTGCAACAGGAACCCGCTAGCCCAGGAACGTTATCCAGGGAAGAACATGTTGCTGCCTTAGAACGGGAACTTTACGCTCTACACCGCCCAGCGGAAGTCTTCAACGGTATCAAGATCCCTCGTGCTAAGGGATATTGACTGGTACCCCCTAAAACCGCTAATGACTCCGCCACTACCAGTTCCACCACTGCTAACGAACAATCTGTCTCTGCCTCTGCTCCTGTCACTAACAAACGTCCTGCCTCTGCTCCTGCTGCTAACAAACGTCCTGCCTCTGCCTCTGCTACCGGTACCACTAAAGCCCCTGAGCTGCCAGTCGTTAACCATGTCCCCATGGTTGATCCCCCAGTTCACCCTTACTCTGGTATCTCGTCTTGCTATCAGCCCCTGACCAACCAAAACTTTGGCGCTCCAGACAAATGGCCTGATGCTGCTTACCAGAGTACGGCCCCCATTTACAATATCAAACAGTCTAAGCAGGTATTTGATTGGGTGCTCCAGACCAAGCTTACCGTCTCTGTTGGCGAACTCTGCTCCCTCTCTAACGACATCTGGAACCAGTTCCAAAACGCTGTTACGCCTCAATGGACCGCGCCTTCTAACGTTACTGCCTTCCAAGAGTCTACTGATATTATTGACGATGCTCTGCCCTCATTTTCCCTTAACAACACTCCCGCTACTGACCCTCCTCTTACCAACGCCGCTAGAGCCCAAGTCACTTCGATAGACCTGGTGGAAGCATATATCAAGTCACTACCACCTGGTGAGGAGCCGGTTATGCTAACAGTCACTCAGGAATCACAGGCAATCCGGTCCATCATGCTCTTGGTCGATAATCATGAGGAAATCGAGTGTATAGCGGATAGCGGCTCCCAGATCATCTCCATGTCTGCTGAAGTTGCTAACTATCTTGGCATCTCCTACGACTCCAGCATCATTCTGAACATGCAGAGCGCTAACGGTACAATGGACAAGTCCCTCGGTCTAGCTCGTAACGTCCCTTGCACTGTTGGCGGTATCACCCTGTACCTTCAGATCCACGTTCTATGCTCGCCCACTTACAATATCCTGCTCGGTCGCCCCTTCGATGTCTTAACCAAGAGTACCGTCGACACCCTTAGCAAAACAGAGACTACGATAACAATTACGGACCCCAATACTGGACTTTGTCACACTATCCCTATGTTTCCCCACGGTCAGTACAAGCAACAGAAGGTTCAGCCCAAGTATAGCGCCGGACCACCCCATTGCTTTTGGCACCACTCTCACGGTTAGCGACTCTGAGGAAGACTTAGCGGTCGTCCTCGACTACGACTACCAAAAGCACTCCGTTATAGTGCAATCGCATACCCCGCTTGATCCCAAAATACTAGAAAACCCAAAAGCAGTTTCCGACAATCTATCTCTTGCTTATTTGTATGCGACCACTAGCAATCTTACCAAGACTGTTATCCTGCCACATTCTTATTTTGTTTCCACTAGTCTCTCCAATCCCTCGATTCTTGGTCAAGCATCTGGACTGCTTGATACCCTCTCAGCCCCCGTTTACATTAACATCCCCTTCCCAGCCATTTACGCCGCCGCCAAGCCAAAACGCAAAGGAGTCCAAGTCAAGAAGAAATACAAGCCAGTCACGTTGAAGACCAAGCCCGTCGCTAGCCATGTTAGCAAAGACTTCCGAATCAAACGACATATCCTTGGTGAACCCTTAGCAAACATACCCAAGCTCAATCCTAATCCCCTACCCTTCTTACCGACTCCTTGTTTTACCGAAGAACGCAAAGCGACTTTTGTTAAGGAACATGATACCGGCTTCCTTACCCAAGACGAGCTTAACGTACTCGTGGACCTTGTCGCTAAACAACAAAATGCATTCGCATGGGAAGACTGTGAAAAAGGCAGCCTACGACCTGACTTCTTCCCTCCCGTTTGCATACCGACCATCCCTCATGTCCCTTGGGTTCAGCACAACCGACCAATACCGCCAGGCCTTGAAAAGGAGATCTGCGAGATCATACGTAGCAAGATCCAAGCGGGCATTTACGAACCCTCGAACTCCGCTTACCGGTCCCACTGGTTTTGTGTCTTGAAGAAAAACAGTAAACTTCGCCTAGTCCACAGCCTCGAGCCGTTAAACCAAGTCACGATCCGCCATTCTGGAGTTCCCCCTTTCCCTGACCACGTTGCCAAATCCTTTGCTGGCCACATTTGTGGCGCTACTCTTGACCTCTACATTGGCTACGACGAACGTGTTATCAATCCTGCTTCCCGTGACTCAACGACTTTCCAGACACTGTTTGGTGCTCTCCATTTAGTAATGCTACCAATGGGATAGACTAACGCTGTGCCCATCTTCCACGATGACATCACCCACATCCTCCAGCCCAAAATCCCCCATAACGCTCTCAGCTTCATTGACGATGTTGGCGTTAAGGGCCCGAAGGACTGGAAACTCATTAACGGCACACCTGCTAAGCATCCTGACAACCCCAACATTCATCTAGCGCTTTGGGAGTTCTTTGAACTCCTGAACTGTGTCCTTCAGCAGATGAAGTACTGCAGTGGTACTTTCTCTGGCCATAAGCTAGTCCTTTGCGCGCCAACCTTCAAGATCCTTGGCCACGTTTGTACTCCTAATGGCCGAGTCCCTGACAAAAACCGTTTAGCGTTATTGGACCGCTGGGGCCCTTGCCAGTCGTTAACCGAAGTCTGCACCTTCCTAGGTACCGTCGGAGTCCTCCAGATGTTCGTTAAGAACTTTGCCCATCGTGCTCATCACCTAACAAAGCTCACCCGTACTGGAGTTCCCTTCAAATTTGGACCCGGCCAGCTTAACGCCCAGAAGGACCTTGTTAAGGCCTTGCACGATGCTAAACCCCTTGTTCCTATTGACTACAAATCTGACGATCCCGTTATCTTAGTGGTCAACACTTCCTACATAGCGGTCAGCTTCTACCTTTGCCAGTGTACTACCGACAACCGCAAGCAACATCGCTATAACCGTTTTGGCTCCATTACCCTTAACAAATGCAAAGCTTGCTTCAGTCAGCCCAAGCTCAAGCTTTACAGTTTGTACTGAGCCTTGCAGGCGCTACGCATGTACCTCCTAGGCGTTAGGAACCTCATCATCAAAGTCGACACTCACTACATTAAAGGTATGCTGCAGAACCCTGACATTCAGCCCTCCACTAGCATGAACCGCTGGATCATGGCCATCCTTATGTTCCACTTCGAGCTTGTACACGTTAAAGGAACCTTCCATGGACCCAACGGACTTTTGTGACAACCGTTACAGCCTACCGCCCCTCCTCCAGACAATACCAACAACGACATCTTTGAAGACTGGGTCGATTGTATGCACGGATTCATGCACCATGTTCAGTTACCAACTGCCCTCACCCGCTCTGCCTCTACTGTCCCTCGTTTACCCCCATTTGCCCATTACCTTCCGACTCTAACGACATTTGTTAACGACACCGTTCCTCTTACCGAAGTCTCAATTCCACCCGTTACTGACCCCCTTTCCTATGACAATGTCCCTCGCACCCCCAAGGCCCTTGCCGGCGACAAAAGAGTTCAACTCATTAAGCAGTGGCTTAACGACTTCAAGCAACTGCCAGGCCTTAACAACAAGGCCCTTGCTACCTTCCTCTGCTACGCTAGCGGCTTCTTCCTTGCTAACAGCAAGCTTTGGCGATGCAATCGTAACGGTGAGCACAAGCTCTTCATACCAACTGACTCGCAACTTTGCATCTTGCATGCTATGCACGATGACCTTGGACATCGCAGTCTGTTTGCTACAAGAGCCGCCCTGCTGGAGCGCTTTTGGTGGCCACAGGTAGCGGCCAATATCGTTTGGTACATCTGCTCGTGCCACATTTGCCAAGTCCACCAAACGACCAAAGTCCTCATACCGCCTACTGTCGCTACCTCAGCCGCTCTCTTCAGCAAAATCTATATCGACACCATATTCATGCCGCCTTTGAACAAGTTCAAATATATCATCCAAGGACACTGTTTGTTAATCCACTATCCTGAATTCTGCATGCTCGTTCGCGAAAATACTGACACTATCGCTAAGTGGCTATTTGAAGACATCATCTGCCACTGGGGCACCCTTAACGAAATTGTTACCGATAATGGTCCCCCCATCATTAAAGCCATTGCTTACCTCACCAAGAAGTACCACATCAACCACATTTGCATATCCGGCTACAACAAACGCGCTAATGGTATTGCCAAACGACCTCACTTTGACGTTAGACAAGCCCTCTTCAAAGCTGTCAATGGAGACCAGTCCAAGTGGAGCTCAGCCGCCTTACTCTGTCTTCTGGTCAGAACGCGTTACCATCCGCCGCCGCATGGGTTGCTCCCCTTACTACGCCGCTACTGGTACTCATCCCCTATTTCCCACTGACATCGTAGAAGCAACCTACCTCCAGCCACCTCCCGATTCCTTGTTAACGACTACCAACCTCATCGCTTGACGCGCTATCAACCTCCAACGCCGACAAGCCAATCTTGACCATTTACATGGTACAGTCCTTACTGCTCGCCGGTTAGCGGCTCTCCATTTTGAACAAGAACATGCCACTATGATTTGAGACTATGACTTCAAGCAAGGAGACCTAGTGCTGATGAGGAATACGTGCATTGAAGTCACCCATAACAAGAAGATGCGACCTCAATACTTAGGACCGCTAGTGGTAATATCACAAAACCGTGGAGGCACTTACATTCTCTGCAAACTAGATGGATCTGTACTCCACCGACCAGTAGCCGCCTTTTGCCTAGTCCCCTATTTTGCCCGTGAACACATCCCTCTCCCTACCGACGCATTCAACATCGATACCGACTGTTTGAGAATGTTAGAAAAAACCAACTTACTCGATGACAAAGACTCCCTTAATCACGACGACTCATTGGACAATGCTGTTGAAGAAGATTAGAAAACACCATTCCCACCTATCCACCCCACTCACCGTTAAAATCCCAAAAAACCTTAACGGCTCTCGATAAGCCTTTATTTCTATTGTTTCATTCCCCTTATCATCTTTACTTACTCCGTTTCTATCCATCATAGACTTTCTTTCTACATACACTTGCCAACATACACACCTACCGTTAAGCCCTCTACTTATTCTTTCTACCTTGTCACCACCGTTCCCCATTTGCCTTTCGTTAAGACACAGTCGTTAAGCGACATTGCGCAAGCGCCATGATGATTTACTGAGCATTTATCTTTTTAACTCATTTATCTTTTCAAACCATTTATTCCCCTTTTGCTTCGATCTTTTGCTATTTGTTTCACCTTTTTCAGACCGCTATCTCTTATCGGTCAATCCAGACTCCAAGAAATCATTTATTTAAAAAGACCCCTTAAGGGGGTCAGTCTGCAACAAGAATATGACAAAGACTAAAATAAAGTTGTTTTTAGGAGCTGTCAGAGGTGAAGTTGTCGTTGGTTGGGATAGGCGGATTGCCCGACTCCCCCCAGTATTCCTCCATCACCCCCACCTCCAACTGCCATGCAATAAAAGCGTTGCAGTTGTCCTGGTACCGTAGAAGAGCACCCCGCACCTGTGTCAACAAGCTAAATCGGGCCCTCACCGCCCGAAGATTGTTCTCCGCCACCACAAGCTCCCTCCTCATCAGCCGGCAGATCTCTGCTGCCCTCGACTGGTACTGCTCCAAGTCGCCCCGGGGATTGAAGGGGACCGGGACTGGCAGGTCCTCACCCAACCATTGGATCTCCTCCTCCTCGACGGTTGGTCGAGGAGGAGTTCCGAAGTCTGATGGCTGAACAAAGTCGTTAATACTAGAGAAGAGTCGCTAAGAAGAAGTCACTTACTGACTTCCTCATTTTCTCCCGAGTCCCAGTCACATCACTCATCTCCACCTCTGGCGTCTCCATTTCTACTGGCCTGTCATCAAGGCAAAACAACCGTTAGCAGCATAATAAAGCAGGGACAATCTCTTACCGGCTTCCATTAGGCCCCGCTACCGGCCCAGTCCCCTCTGTAACCTCACCACCACCCAGACTCCTCTCAACGGCCATCGCCACCGCCGCCCTCTCTGCAGGAGGAGTCGCCTCTCAAATCTCCCCAGCTGATCCCTCTCCCTTGTCTGACTCCACCTGACGCCGTTTAGAGCTCTTTAATGGAGCCTCGTCCTCGCTCGACTCTACCACCGAACGACTCCTTACCGCCCCCTTGCCCTTAGTGGCGCCCTCTGCTACCGTCCCCTCTTGTCTCGTTGGCAGGAGAAGCATTGCCTTCTTAACGGCAGGTTCCTTGCCGCCCACCACTACCTCTTGCTGCCCTTCCAGATACTTTCTTGCTGCCTGTACCAAGGCAGCCTCCTCTGCTTTCTTCCCTTTGTGACTGCCGCAACGACCCTGTAACAACCGCCCCTGAATCGAACAGCTCTTGCTCACCTCGTTACACCGGTAGCACAGAAGGTTGCCAGTTGGATACCAGCAGCCCTCCGGGTCATTAAGGGCCCAGCAGCCATCGCACTACCAATAGAGTTGTTAAAGGCATAACAATAATTGAAGAAAAGCACTCACCGCCCCAACTTGCTCCCGGAACGCTGCCCTTGCTGCAGGAGCTGCCAGTTTCCTCTCCTTCCTTCGCCTGACTAGTTCCCCTGCACCTGCTCCCATATCGAGAACTGTCAAGGGCAAGTGCCCACGCAGTAATCTCTTCAGTTCCCAGTCGTTAAACGACTCGGGAACCGCCACCTCCTCCTTGTCCTCATCGTCGCTAATCGCCGCCTTCTTGCCTTTGCTTTTCATCGGAGTCTGACAAGGCCATTAACACCTAACGGCTCCGAGGCCAAACACGTTCCTTACCGGCTTGTCATCATCACCATCATCCTCTCTCGCACGCTCCTTGCCTTTCAGCGACTGCTGCAAGCGACAACCGTTAAGATCTTACCGACTGCAATTAACGTGGAACTTACCTTCGGCACTGTCATTGTCCTCGTCCGCGCCCTCCCCTCCATTGTTGGCCTGGGAGTCCTTGGAGTCTGCGGTAATGCCAGCAACTCGGCTCCGGCGCTACCAGCAGCTCCACTCTGCCGACTCGACCCCTCACCACGGTCCTCCCTTGTCCTCATACCGGCCAACGCCATAGGATCCTTTGGAGGGTGCTGGAAAAAGAACTGCTCATCAAAAGACAGTTCTGAGAAAAGCTGGAAGATACCTTAACGATGCCACTACATCAATAGCGGCACTGTTAGCACTTACCGTCATGGGCGCCTCCAAAACCTCCACCTCCATCTCTTCTGCCGCCTGCTCACCCTTAACGTCACCATTAGCATACCAAATGTGCCGTTAAGAAAAGAACTTACAAAATGTTTGTCAAAAGGCCGCATCCAGGCCTCCTCCTTGTACTGGGCATATAACACCTGGCACTCCTCCCCAACCACCACTTGCTCCATCCACGTGACCCCGCTCCCTCCTGCCGACTCAAACCAATGCAGATATGTCAACAGGATTGACATAACCGCCAACTGAGGGTTGGTAGAGAGGAGCGCGCGCCCCATTCCGAGCACCTTGGGCGCCTTCTCAAGAAAATCTTGGGCAGCTGCGAACTGCACAAATGTGGTAGAGTAATTGAAGAAAGCGGGCGTCAACATGGTAAGGCTGGAACAATGAAGTCCAAAGAGTCGCTGGAATTTATTTATGGTTTTATGGTATGGCGCATGGACCAAGACCCCCCACACGGACCATGATTAATGATCACGGGACTTCAACGATTTTCCTTTGACTGGGGACAGTCAGTTTTTCAGTCAAGGGAAGATGATACGACCCGGTCAGCGCTGGCTGCCCGACACCGACAAGTTGAACCACACACATGACCTCAGCACGTGACCTCAGCACATGACCGCCACCAACTGACTGCTAATGACACCGACCGTTATCGACCATTCCCTTAACAACCCAGCCAACCTTCGACAATCCAGCCCCCTCTCTACGGCCCCCGACTGGTGGCTGACGATCAATCGTAAAATTATTTTCACTTACTATTTTCTTTCTCGATCTACTTACAATTTTATCATATTACTTACAATTTTCCTATTCAATAGTGGCCCCGACATGCATTATCACATGCAACTGCTACGCTTACTATCTCTTACCAGTTTCCCCTTTTATCGCCTTACATACCTATAAATACTGCCCTGTCAGTAGCTAAACATCATCGAATCATACCAGAGTCTAGTCCCCATTTCAGACTACACTTAAGATCTCGTTCATGCTCTCGCTTCCTTAATGGCTGATTTGGGTTTACCCAGTCCAGTCTCCTTCGGTCTCTGTGCTCAGTTTAACAGTATCGTTAAACTTAGCACTCATCGTCTTCATTACGCGCCATATGGGCGTCCTTGCCTCATCTTCGTCAAGCACCATACGGGTGCCTTTGTCTTGCCTTCATTAACACTAGCGCTTACGGCTAGCAACTCGTATATTTCTGTTAACTCCTCTTATACTCCTTAACAACCTTTTGGGTCTGCAGATCTCTCAGCCCACTGCAATTTGGTAGCGACACTAGCGGTCTCACCGTTATCTCTTACCGCTCTCTCCCTCTTCCTTACCGACTCTGACCTCACAACTCCTTACTGAGTTTCTGGGACTTTGCTTGACTCCTCTCACACACATGTAATGCTACTACTTGCTAGCTATCCCTATCTAGCTGGTCTTGTTGGTTGTTTCCTGCACGGCAGCTAAGTGGCAAGTCAGTGCATCAGCGGTCGCATGTGATAACGCATGTTGGGGGCCGCTATTGAATAGGAAAATTGTAAGTAATATGAGAAAATTGTAAGTAGGTCGAGAAAGAAAAATAGTAAGTGAAAATTATTTTATGATCGATCGTTGGCTGCCGGTCAGGGGCCGTAGAGAGGGCTGGATTGTTGAAGGTTGGCTTGGTCATTAAGGGAATGGTCGGTAATGGTCATGTGCTGAGGTCACGTGCATGGTTCAACTTGTCGGTGTTGGGCAGCTAGTGCTGACCGGGTCATATCACCGCTACTGACTGGCCCCTAACGACACCGACCGTTACTGACAATTGGCTTAACAACTGAGCTGACCTTGGACAATCCAGCCCCCTCTATGGCCCCTGCTTAGCGGCCAACGATTGATCGTAACTGCCCCATCAATGGCCCACCAATTGTAAATTTGTTTTCCTTCTTCTTTTTACTTACAATTTTCTTTTCTGATCTACTTACAATTTTCTCATATTACTTACAATTTTTCTATTCAATAACGGCCCCTGACATGTGTTATCACATGCGACTGCTACGCTTACTATTTCTTACTGGTTTCCCCTTTTGCTACCTTACTTACCTATAAATACTGCCCTATCAGTAGCTAGTCATCATCAGATCATACCAGAGTCTAGTTCCTGCTTCAGACCATGCTTCAGATCTCTTTTCACTCTTGCTTTGCTACCAGCTGATTTGGATTTACCCAGTGATTTTGCCTTTGTTAAGCACTATACAGGTGCCCTAGTCAAGCCTTTGTTAAACACTAGCACCTATGGCTAGCGACTCGTATATTTCTGTTAACTCCACCTTCACTTTTTAATGACCTTCTGGGTCTTGATTCATAGATCCCTCACTGCTGCAATTTGGTAGTGATACTAACAACTGTACCATTACTTCTTACCATTTGCTCTCACTTCCTTACTGACTCCAACCTTACAACTCCTTACTGGGTTTCTAGGACTTTGCTTGACTCTCCTCACACACATGTAATGTTACTACTTGCTAGCTACCTTATCTGGCTGGCCTTGTTGGTTGTTTCCTGCATGGCAGCTAAGCAGCAAGTCAGTGCATCAGCATACAGTCCATCCACTGTGGCGCTAAAAATCCTCCAGCATATCCCCTTCCTTGGCCTCTGATGCCTTATCTGCTACCTCTGGGGAGGGCATGCCTGCCACATCCTTGGCTGCCAAGAGCTCCATGATGAGCACATCTTGCTTGTTGGCAGACAGGTAGCAGACATTAAGCCCTTCCAGGCAATTGCAGGCCCAGTGACTGAGCTTCCCACATCAGTGGCATGCAGAGGTCCTCCCCTCCTCCAAGCAGTGTCAATGTCTATTCCAAAATCTCCTGCACCAAATCAGCTGCACATCCAGCATTCATGTAGGGTAATGCCCACTTAATCATTTGCATCGGGTCGCCAAAGAATGATGTGTGCAAACTAATGTACAGTTTTCAGGCAGTCAAAAATTGGTGACCTTGCACCTGATCTCTGTCAAAAGAAGGAGGGGGGCTGCCTTGATTGCAGACAAGGTCTTGGAGACAATCATTGTTATGGGGGCAGCAGGGTGATAGTTGCTGCTGGGAGGACTCCTGAGGTGGAATGGTCCAGAGTTGGCAATGAGGAGACATAGGAGAGAGCAGAGGAGCTGGGGGTGACCCCTAGGGAAGCAGAGTGCATAAAGGAGATGAGTTCTTCAAGCTAAGCCTGCATGGTAGAAAGCTGCTGAGAAAGAGTGAGTTGGGTGGTGTTGGAGGTAGAGAGGCCCTGTTCTACAGCCCGTAACTGAGCATAGGCATTGTCCTGAGCAGGGGCAGAGATGCCTGGGGCAGGAGGGAGGTCTGAGGCTGGAGTAGCAGGCATGGTAGAGAAGGGACCAAGAGAGGACTGAGGGAGCTAACAGGCAAGAGTGGGGCCCTAGGGGCAGAAAAGAAGCAGACAGGGGAGCACAATGGCTTGGTGAACCCAGACCAGTTAGAAGAGACTTATTCTGCTGTAAGGACGACCTCAAGGAGCTGTGGAACTGACACAACTGGCAGAGGGATATCTAAAGATGTATTAGCAAGTGGCTACAGTATATAGGGCTAGCTACTCACCTGGCAGAGGGATATCCAAAGAGAATAAGTCTGGAGAGTCTCTATGCCAGGATGTAGACACTTCTGGGGCCCCAGAAGTATGGGAATCAACTGTATAGTACACATAAGCCACTGAAAAAGGAGTGTGGGAATAAAAGATAAAAAAACTCGGACATTGCCAGAGAATGAATTGATAATGTCCATCAGGTGACTCTGGCAAGTCAGGTGGTCAGAAAAGGGTCAGATGACCAGGAAGGGATCAGATGACCTTGGGAACAATGTCAGGTGATCAGAAATGCAGACACAATATGTACAAATAATATCTAAAGGAGAGAAGAAGAAAAAAGGAAAGGGAAAAAGGAAAGAAGAAAGGAGGAAATGGTCTCTGGGGATTGTCTCCTTACAATAATGGCATTTCTGAACTGGTTCTAGATGTCCATTAGACAGAGAGCAGAGTTTGCCAACAGAGATGGTAAGCTTGGTCTGAAGTACCCAATTGAATACCTGCTTAGACTGTTTTTTATTGTAAATAGGAGGCATACTCCTGTAGGCAGCATCTGGGCATTTGTCTGAGGCTTCAAAATTTTGGTTGGTTGGGGGCTGATAACAAGACAAAATACTAGAATAAGGGTGCACAGGGGGATCAATTGTAGAAACATAGTTAGCAACAGGGAGTTCAGAGGCTTTAGTGGTACCAGTAGCTGAGGCTAGGGGAGATCAATTGTTAGTGGCTGTAGCACTGGAAGGGGCAGCATCGTTAACAGCTGTGGAAGGCACTGGTCAGTATCCCTTAGCACACAGGATCTTAACTCCATCAAAGACTTCAGCTAGGCATTGTAAAGCATAGAGTTCCCTTTCTAATGCAGCAACACATTCTTCCCTGGATAACGTTCCAGGGCTAATGCTGTCCAGTTGCAAGACCTTGTGGATAAATGTCTGAGACATGCCCTGGAGCTGTTCCATGTCAGGGCTGGTGTTAGCACTGAGGCAACTGTTAAGAAGCTGGTTGGGGTTCAGCCTATGCTATTTGTTGATATGTTCTATATATAACTGTTTGCCAATGTAGTTCAGTATTATAGTGCCAGATGGTAAGACAACCTTTCTTTTGTGATTCCAACAAAATTTTGCCTTGACCAATAAAACTTTCCAGCTTAGCACAGTTACTATGTACCATAGTATGATCTGTTTCACTGCAGAAATGACAGCCATTGCTAGGAGGTCAAGCAGTACAGGCTTGAGCACTGTTCCCAGCAGTCAATACTACTTCCATCTTTTCCTCCATGCATGCCAGGGCATTAACAATAGCAGCAGCAGCAATGTACAGGGGTTCCTTCTTAACAATGGTAGTTAGTATGAGTGTGGGGGCGTTAACAACAGGAGTTTTAGTGCTAGCAGCAGTCAGTTTCTTGGAGGTCATGGCAGTGTTGGTACCCTTCAAAACCCATTTGGCAGCTTCAAAGACCTGATCTACCTCATAGAAGTCCTCAGGTGATGATTGGGAAAGGCAATTTCTAAACAGCAGACAAGTTTGAACCATAGTGATGTTGGTATGCCTTGCTGGAATAAACAGTGTTCCTTGTTTTGGTAGATCTTGCCTTTGGCCAGGAGCTAATGTGCCAGTTGCTAGAAGTCCCTATAGTAGTCTGAGAAGTGTCCAAGAGTAGTGATGCTGGTGGAGAATGTCTGATCTATGAGTCATTTGAAGTCCTGGAGGGTGTAACAGGCAGATTCTTTGGCTCCAGTGTATAAATAAAAGACTGCTACTTTCTACTTAGTGTATGTATGGTTGCTAAACTCTGGCAAGCCAAGCCAGATCTCTGCAGTATCATAAGACATATACCAAGCAGCATACCCCTTTTTCTGATTATTGATGTTAATGGCACAGTCCACTAAGAGGTATTTGAGCTTACAGAAATATTGGGCAAGCTCTCAAGGACAACTCTTGTCTCATTTAGGTGTGGTAGAGTCATTATGGGGTGGCATGTGATGGGAAAGATGGGTGTCAACTATAGTGATTTTGTTAATAACTGTTGGTAAGAATGTCATAGAAAGAACTAGGGAATAAGGATCAGGGGTTAACAGCAGTAGGGGTGCATTGAGGAAGTTGTTGATGTGATAGCCTGGGAAGTTCTCTAGGAGTTCATTCACATCAAGAAGTTTCTAGGCAATAGCAAGTTCCTCTTCAAGGTTACAAGGCAGAGTTATTAAAGGCATTAACAGTGATGGAGGGGGAATATCAAAGGGCTAGAGGTAAGGCATTTAGTAAGTGTTCTGTTCCTTAGCAACAATTTAGCACCAACAACATTTGGCAGTTGGTAGAGTTTGGAACCCCTTCTTGAGCCACAGTCAAGGAGGAGGAGATTCAGTGGCTGAAAGAGGATCTCTCAGTTCTACTACCATTTGATTCCCAAGAGGACTTGGAGAAGTATTTGTCAAGAGCATTGGAGATCTGCTGACTGATGGACAAGGAGATGGCAGCAGTGGAGAATAATTTGTGGGTGGCATGGGCCCATTACAATATGCTGGTGAAAGCACCCTTTTGTGCTACCAGGACAATTGTAGATGCTTTCATTGCCTGGCAGGCCAAAGCAGAAGTAATGGCAGAGCATTGGAGAGAGTCTGAGGATGGAGAGCTACTGAGGGATGACAACTTTGCCTCCCCTTGTGTCTAAAAAAATTTTTTAATTAGTTTTGATTATCTCCTATGAGCATGTACAACAAAGGCAATAAGAGTAGAGGTGTTAAGGAGAAGAGCATGACAAGTAAAGGTGTTATTGTTCTTGGAGCAGAAGTGCTCTTAAGCATAGTGCATGAGCTAAAGAGAGCTATAAACAGGTGGTTCTATTCTATTCTTTTAGTAACTAAATGATAAGTTATTTATACTGGTAAGAGTAATGCAACTCAAAAAGAGTAGTCACCAAATAAGTAAAGGGGGCTGTGGCATTAGCTGCTGACTGAATAAGTAAGGAAAACACATGTCAAAAAGGGGAGCTGTTATTGAATAAGAGAATAGTCAATAATATAAATGATGAGTAATCCTAGTTGGCTAACACAATCTCCAGAATAGTGGAGGCCATTAACAGTATCAGCTAAGGTGACTGTAAAAAGTATTGTTGTCCAAAGTTGGTCCAGTCATTAAGGCATTTGATGTTAACAGTTATTGTTATTCAGGAGTTTCTTCAGCAATTCATCCATATTTTGTGTAATCAGTATCACCTGATCTGTTGGATTAGATAAAGTTAGATCTGTTGGTATCATTAGATATCTTGAAGTTATCATATCTTGTTGTCAGTGTCAGATGACTCTTATTAGCAGGCAAGCTGTTGGACTAGTATTTGTTACCAACTACTAGTACAAGCTATCAGTTAGAACTTTCCACTGCAATGTCTACAACTTTGTCAATGTTAAAGACAAAAGAAGAAACTGACAAAATGCTTATCAAAGGGCTGTATCCACTCTTCTGCTTGATACCTAGTATATAGCAGCTAGCACTCAGCCTCTCTGGCCACAACCACTCCACTAACATGCACCAACTATATAATAGCAATCTGAGTGTTAATGCTTAGCAATATGCATGCTAATGCTAAAATTTTTGGGGCCTTCTCCAAAAGCTCCTATGTGCAATGACCAAATAAGCAAACTAGGTAGTGGCATTGAAAGACATGATGTAGGAGGCAGAAAGAGAAAGCTCAGGAAAATATGAGGAATGAAGAAGTAAAGAAATGCATTAAGAACTACTTATATGTTCTAGAATGGCACACAGACCAGCTATGTACAGACCACCCCTGCTGGTAACAAGATTTTTGGAATTCTCTTTTTTGACTAAGAACATTCAGAATTTTAGTTGAGAGGAGATGATAAGACTCATTGGAAACTGACAACAAGATAACAGTAACTTTGAAATATTTAATGATGCTGACAGATCCAACTTTGTCAGATCTGGCAGATCAGATGACACTGATTTATGCAGATTATGGACAAATTTCCAAAGAAACTCCTTAACAACAATAACCATTAACAACAAATGCCTTAACAACTGGATCAACTTTGGATGACATTACTTTTCACAGCCACCTTAGCTGACACTGTTAGTGGCCTCCATTATCTCAGAGATTATATTGGCTGACCAAGATTATTTATCATATATATTATTGTCCATTTTCTCATTCAATAATGGCCTCCTTTTTTTGGCATGTGTTTTGCTTACTTATTCAGTCAGCAGCTGAGGCCATGGCCCCCTTTGTCTACTTGGCAACTACTCCTTTTTGGGATGCATAGTTTTACTAGTAGAAATACTCCATCATTTGATTATTATAAGATAGAATAGAACCACCTGTTTATAGCTCTCTTAACACTTGTGCACTATGCTTAGAAGCCCATCAGCTCAAAAAGCAAAGTGATGCCTCCATTCATTGCCCTTTTCTCACTAATGCTTCTGCTCTCATCACCTTTGTTGTTTCTCATCATGTGCTGGCACTTGCAGCTAGCAACTAGTATTTACCTTTGCTTTTTGTTATATTATTAACTTCTCCTGTTTAGCTGACAGAACATCAGTGTCCTTGCACATTTGCTTCTAGCAACTCTGCTAATGTCAGTCACAATTTTTAATGTCTTTCTCATTCCCCACTTGCTTGCTCATTTTGAACCACTACTAACTACACTGGCTCAAAAAACTGCTCCAATGTTTGGCCTTTTTGGAAAGATTCACATGGTGTGCAACAATTACCTAAGCAAAAAATCGTAGAAAATCACATGACATACAACTGCATCCCTGGCTTCATAATGATGTATAGATCATGTGATTTGGACAAGAACTTGCTTATTAATAAATCAAACAAAATATTCAATCATTGAGGCAGTTTTTTGACTTACTTGAATTTTCATATTTTCTCAATACTTTTCAGCAGTAGAAGATGGAAACACCTTGTGGGAAGTATAAACAATGTCATGTGACCTTGTTTGTACTAATTTGACATGTTCAACTTCAATCAATTACCTTCTTGACACTCTACCACCATCATGCAACCTGTTTCTGCTGCCAATCACTCTTCTGGTTGCTTCTCTCCTTAATGAGGGGTATTCTCAGTGTCAAAATCAAGCAAAAACTGGCCTGGGAAAGGGCACTGTGGGGAGGATCAGCAAAGAACTGGAGAGCAACAAAGAGAATCATCCTGGAGGTTGTCCTTCCAAGCTTACAGCATGTGACAAACAGTCTATTATTCATCAAATTACTACTAGGAAGCTGGATAATGCTGTTCAAGCTACACAGTTCATTAATTCTGTCATCTCCAGTCCTGTCAATCCTCAGTCAGTCAGGAATGCATTGAAGGAGGCATGTTTTTGCTCAGCAACAAAGGAGAAAGTTCCCATGCTCAAGGCTGCTCATCGTGCAAACTGGCTCAAGTTTGCTCAGTATCATGAAAACTGGACAGTGGAGGATTGGAAAAGAGTTTTGTGGAGTGATAGATCAATTGGATTGGATCAGATGGGAAGGTATATGTGTGGGAAATTCCAGGAGAACCACTATCTGACTGCATCACTACACCAATTGTCAAGCATGGAGGAGGAAACAATTTCATGGTATGGGGCTGCATGGGTTGGAATGGAGTAGGGAAGCTCATTGAAGTTCAGGGAAAGATGGATGCTGCACAGTATTGTGAGATTTTGGATGAGGGAGTAGTGGAAAGCTTTCAGAAGCTGAAAATGGAGGAGGGAGGATGATATTTTCAGCAGGACAACAACCCAAAACACACCTCCAAACAGGCAACAACCTGGTTTTCTGATAACAACATCATTGTGATATCCTGGCCTGCCCAATCCCCTGACCTCAATCCCATTGAACACCTCTGGGTCACAAACTTTTGGAGTATGAGGTACCCCCTAAAGGAGTGCATGAGTTGTAGGAGAGAGTGGTCAAGGAGTGGAATGAAATACTACCAGAGGTATGTCAAAGCCTCATAGAGAGCATGCCCAGAAGGATCAAAGCAGTTATAAAGGCAAATGGAGGCCATACCAAGTACTAGATATGAAAATTTGAGTAAATTAGAGTGGGTCAAAAAACTGCCCCAATGATTGAATATTTTTTTTGATTTATTAATAAGCAAGTTCTTGTCCAAATCACATGATCTATACATCATTATGAAGCCAGGATGCAGTTGTATGTCATGTGATTTTCTACAATTTTTTGCTTAGGTAATTGTTGCACATCATGTGAATCTTTCTAAAAAGGCCAAACATTGGGGCAGTTTTTTGAGCCAGTGTACAACATGAGAGTCATATAGAACATGTTCAAAGCTGGCAGCTTTGGACTAGTACTTGGAGTTGCAAGGAGTGATATTAATAAGCGAGTTCTTGTCCAAATCACATGATCTATACATCATTATGAAGCCAGGATGCAGTTGTATGTCATGTGATTTTCTACAATTTTTTGCTTAGGTAATTGTTGCACACCATGTGAATCTTTCCAAAAAGGCCAAACATTGGGGCAGTTTTTTGAGCCAGTGTATCTTGTTTTCATCAATGAGGGGAATTTCATGATTTATAGCCCTTGAAGGAGGCAATGGTGTGTCTCCCACTGATTTGCATAGAGGTGCCACATACTCATGAAGTTCTTTTCATATATGTTCTAGATTATCCTGATATATTTCCATGGCTTTTGAAGCCAGTCATGACACATCTGCACCTTCAGTCACTGGTAGTGCCATTGTGCTGCCAATCATAACCCTTCAAGGATTCAATCCAAAGGTAACTTTGTATTGATAGATCCATGTCGAGGTAATCTAACATGTATTGCTCACCATCATAAGATATATCATCTGTTGTGGAAACCATTGTTGTCCTGGGATTAGATATTGTCACCGATGATCCGATTGTCATGTGACTATGTTACTGCGTGACGCGAGTGACCACCTCCCGAAAACTTGTTTTTCGACGCGCAAACACTTGAGCGGGCTAAGTCAGTTTTCAGTTTTTCCCTATCCTCGAGCCAGGGTACGTGACGTAAAACATTGCTTCTGAAACCATCTCTTAGCTCTACAAGAAACGCATGTTCGCTGGAATTGCTCGAGCTGGCCCGTCTCTTCTACGGCAAAATGTCACAGAGCCTTCTCCGGCCATCCGACAGCAACGACATATATCTCGACTTGCGCCGTTTTGGAAGAAGAAACCCGACTCTAAAGATATCAAGAGGGATCTTCAAGGTAACATAATTTTTAAGAAGAAGGAGCAGAGTCTTGGGGTGCGCACTCTGGTTGTGTGTATGGCACAATTCACTCATAATGTGTCAGGCCTTCAGACCTTTAAATGCGGCCCAACTTACGCATGATTTATTTCAATCGGATGAACGCAAGGCACTAGAACTGCCTACGTTCGCCCCGGTGCGCACACCCTCACTTTCAAGTTTTTCGATTTATCAATATGTTTCCAGACTCAGAAAATGATTGGAAAAGCTACCGAGTTCCCTGTCATTAAGAATGACCCCGCTCGAATTTATGGCTTGCCCAAAAAAATGTTGCTCGAGGTCTGTCGTTTCAGTCCTCTTAGAATCGCTCTGCTCAATAAAAGAACAGTTCCGGATACTATCAAAACCTTGTTCAGTGGTTAGAACAGTTACTGTAAGCGCCGCTCAAATGTTGGATAAGGCGAAGAGTAAGTCGAGTCTTGATACCAGAGTGGTTCTCAGTATGTGTCCTGCCTCTGCCTCGCTTCGCGAATTAGGCTGATTGTACCATTCAGCCGGGCGCTCTGGTTGTGGGAAGAGCTTTTTGTTGCTTCAGTTGGTTGAAAACTGTATTCTGAACGGCTGGATTGTGATTTATATTCCTCGAGGTACGCTCAATTCAGTCTCTGATATCACTTGACTGACGCCTGTGCGACTCTCAGCAAAGAAGCTCGTCGACTCGAGCACGCCATACGAGTATGACCTACGCACACAGACATACCTTCAACCCGTTTTCTCCTTGCAGACTCTACAACGACTTTTGGCTGCCAACCACGCCAAGCTGGCCACACTGACGACGCAGAAGAAACACAGCTTCCAGAAACGAGAAGTCCCCCTTGGAACAAATCTCGTCGATCTCATTGGAATCGCAACGAAAGAGCCACCACTCGCACCTGTCGTCCTCGAAACCCTCATGACAGAGCTGAGTACACAAACCAAGTACGTATTTCTTCCCTCCCCCCGTACTTTGTTTACTGACTTTGTAAATAATAGGCATCCTGTACTATTCGCTGTCGATGACTTCCAAGCGCTGTATTGCCGCACAGCTTACCGTGACCCTCACTTCGTCCCTATCCGACCCTTCCACCTCTCTCTACCGCGGTTGATCATGGAATATGCATCAGGCAAAAAATCCTTCGTATGTTTTTTTTTCTCAATTCGAAACCTTTGTAAGACACGGCTTTAATGGTTATTTCCAGGCGAAAGGTGCGTTCGTCGGGGCTATCACCACCTCTGACACGCAGTACAAGCTACCATTGGAGTTGAAAGATGCCCTCGAACTTCCACATGAACATTTCAGGTCCCCCTACGACAAGCGTTCAAGAACTTTGATGGATTACATGACGGGCTTGAAGGCTATACATGTTCCTGAGCAATTGAGCCTAGTCGAGGCTGCGTCGTTATATGAAGTTTGGAAAGACGATAAGGCGCTCGTTTCTTGTACGTTTCTCTGTTGATGATGTCGTGTTGACTGTCCAACTGAGAATATTTTTGTCAACCAGCGTTGCATGATGAGACGTTCTTGTCGAAGTACACCGAGTCGAGTGGGAATGCTCGGGACTTCGTATGGAAGGGCTTGTTGGCGACATTCGACTCATAGAATTAGAGTGGTCATTACGCGTCCGACACATAGCGCCACGTTGCACGTTACCATCGAAGACTACAAGAACTGTTATTCAGAGTCAATAAAAGCCTTACCTCGTGGTGACTCGGACCGAACTACTGTACAATTTCCACAGTTGTGCCGTTTGTATTTGAGAATCTCGTCCGTCAGAGGATATGTCAGCACAAGCATCCTTGGGCATTGTATTATGCGTCCAACATCCATATCCTTGCTACCTCAAACCTCAAAAACCGCCTCTTACCAATGGTAACCCGGTTATTATGCATTGTAAGTTGTGACGGTGGACGGATGTCGCTTGCCACACTCGAACAGTACAAGGCCAGTAGCTGTTTTTGTTTTTGTTGTTGTTTTTGTTGTTTTTGTTGTTTTTGTTGTTGTTGTTGTATTTTCTATTGTTCAAGACACAAGGGCACGAAGCCATCCATCCCTATGGAGGCTATACAAGTAGGTATCAAACCTAGTGTTCACGCTTCGACACGAGCTCATACCACAGCATCCAGCATCTAGCAACTTTTTAGAGGTCAGACTCATGATGAAATTGTACGTCTGTAACATTCGGCTGACAAGCCCAAATGTCTATTACAGTTCCGAACATTATCCAGTAGACCAATGCCCCAAAGTATTTTCAAGAGATCTAGTAAAGGTCTGACTGATGTCCAAGCCAGTCTTGCCACCCCGACTCAAAGTCGCAGCATTAACGTTAAGATTCATATACTCAATTGGGTTCTAAGGTTTCTCTCCCATATGAGGTTCATGCTCTAGTTGTTGAGATGAAGAGGAATGCACACTGGAATGCTCAAAGCACTGACTGTTGATGTTGTCTGAACACTTTGGACCTCACCATAACACTGGTACAAAGAAACCTGTTCTCTCAAATACTCCTACTATTGCTCTTATGATACTTATGCAAATGCTCATCTGACTCATAACAATGGAAAATGTCTTGGCACAGAATTCTGGAATAACTGCTGCATGTGACACTCACTTCCTGTATGAGAGGCAGGACATGATGGCCTTGCTGAGGTAAGTCTTCATTTCCAGCTGCAGCATCAACCATTCCTTGGTAGACCTCAGCTCTAATTGAGCTTGAATTGTTCAATTGAAGCCCATGCATCCACAATGTATTGCTGGAATAATCTGCCACTCCAAAGCAATGAGGCATTGGCTTCTAAAGTGTGTTGTTGAAGCTTATATGCATAATATGCTGTTTCACTGACATTGGTAGTTCACTGTTAACCTTGTGGTCTAAGATAAGATTGAATATTAATGTGGAATCCCAGCTTGCCAGTCAGAAAGATAGTGCAATGAAGTGTAGAATGAGTGTAAATGGCTGATCCACTCTAATTGACCTCCATGCAAGTGCAAGACTATATCATGGTGATTTAATTGTTCTTCTGTGCTATCTTCAGAAATGATAGCAGCAACTCCTTCTTGATGATTAGGTTGTTATAGCCCTGATGACAGCAGCAACTCCTTCTTGATGATTAGGGTTGTTATAGCCCCAATGATCCCCAAAATCTGCTCAGAGTGTGATCAAAAGCCTTTGTGGTTGGCCTTCAGGAATTTCAGCCATGATTTGCCTAACTTGCTTATAGTAGCCAATAAAAGGATTGACTCTACCAAGCATATCTTTCAAAGAGGCCATTATTTGACCATCTAATTGAGGATTATCTAGTTGACAAAGAGCCAATTGCTCATTGTGATCATAGAAATAGAGTTGTGCATATAATGGTGGATCGCCTTCAGTGGGAAGTAAGGCACCTGACAGATGATGTAGTTCTCCATTGATCCTAAAGCTGTATGGTCCAGGAGCATTGGTGATAGCATGATCAATTTTAACTCCCAAAGATGTGAATACAAAGGCTGCACTGTATTGACAAATAGATGCCTCAAAAGCATTGGAAAGAGGATGATGACCATGAATGTCATGACCCCGCTATCTCTAGACCCTCATAAGCTGCCCCAACCCCGGCACACACCTCCCCCGCACCTCCGGCACACCTCCAGGGCCACCAATGACCCCACAATGCTGCATCGGCAACACCTGCAGCCATCTCCAGACAAACCCCCAGACATCACCAAACCCCGGCATCTCAGCTGACACATCACCCCAAGGCTTCCCTGTCACCAGATACATCTGGACCCCTGGCATCCCGGCCATCACATAACATTCCGCATCATTCCTCCCATGAACCATCGGCATGTCACCGGGCCACTGCTTCTGTGGCATCGACGGGCACCACCACCACGCACCATGACCACTGACCCGCCCAATGCAAGACCGCCATGACCCATGCCAGCACACCCCGACAACTGTCATGATCCTGGGGCTGAGAGCCTGCCCCAGGACCTAGCTGGAGGACAATCAGGTGCTACAGTCCCGGGCCAGAACCTTGCCGGGGACTTAGTGGAAGGGTAGTACATAAACCATAGGGTAGCATACGAGTCGGGTAGTCTTGATATTAACTATAGTTCTCTGTAGTTTCCGTATTCTCTGTCTCTGTCTCTATTTCAATCCAGTTTTGTGCCTCTCTCTCTCTCTCTCTCGTCTCGTCTCTTGTCTCTCGTCTCCATGCCTCGTATCTCTGTTCCGTGACTTGTATCTCTGTTCCGTATCTCTCCTCTATCTCTCTATCTACTGTTCCATATCTCCTCTCTATTTCTACTTCCTATTCCATATCACCTCCCCATCCCCCAGTTTCTTGACCAACCCATTCTCCATCCCTTCCGTACCTATCCCTACCCACTCCCAAACCTACTCCCATCCCCCAATCAATACTACCCTCTTGTTCCCCATTCCCCCCTCCATTAAGAACCTCCCTCTACCCCCCGAACTTGTGCTCCTTTACCCAGAGCACTTTCGACCTCATGCACGTCGCTACTTGTACCCAGGAGCATCCAGACTTCACCCCAGACCACTCGTAGCTGTACCGGAGCTCCCAAGAAGCCCCGGACCTGTACTTGGCCTCCCGAGTTTGCCTAGTAAGGACTCGCCAGTGTAGCTGAGTCCCCATCATCAGCGGGACCTGACATAATATTAAGACTCTACCTTACCCCGTACCCAATGGCTACGTACACCTACACCTACACCCCCACTTGGTATGACTACTACGGCCAACCCATCTCAGAGGGCCCATATGCCATTAACCCCCCTCCACACTCCCTACCCCGCACCCTCCATCAAACACTATCCTGCCTTATCCCCATGTCACTGGGCCCCCGACCTAAACACCATGTCATACGGACCCTCAATCAGTCAGGGTCTACCT